>CAHIKZ030004961.1:3005000-3115512 GCA_903632075.3 Acanthosepion pharaonis | reverse complement strand
TTATAAACTGAGCGAATGGAGAAAGAAGAAGAAAAAAAAACCTTAAAAAAATCTTGCCATTCCATGAACAGCGCCACCTGACGATTAACTAAGAACGATAACTGCGATTTTACGCAGCTTGCAAGAAGACACTATCAAACTTACAGCAGCAGGATGGCAATGTCATTATTACGCGCGTGTTCCCGCGGTAAGCAAAAATAGTATACTGTTTTTGCCTGAACTATCTGGTATTTTTTCAAGCAGGCGACATCCTTATTTTCTTTTGGCTCTGTTACTTGTTCGTTGGTGATTATGTACATATGTGTGTGGCGCACAAAGGAAAGAGGTGTGTCGATTGCTGACCAATTGAAGGTCGGTACAAACTGAAGTAGTTACGAAATGATAGTGGCGCTACAGACAAAAATATTTACTTTTAGTTTCAACGAAGTCGTTATTAAGGATTATACCAATGAATTTAAGTAGTATTTTAGTACAGACTAATGTAAAATAGTGTTATAAAGATATTCTCTATATTTTATTTATTTATTTTTTTTGTTGTAGTTAAGTTTAGTCGTTTTGTTACACTGCTGATGGTGTACGCGGTTACAATATTGAACACCTACTTTGCTATCTTCGCCAATGTCACTTTGAGAACTTGTAGAAAATTTTTATTAAAGCATTTTTCATTATTTATGTCAAGTCCTGTAGCGATTTCTTAAAAGTACATCTTAGCGCTTATTTGGGACAAAATTCGAATTTTCGACAAGGAATTTTCGAAATACCCGCGTTTCAAACGATTTTTTTTTTGTTTTGTTTTTTGCGTACTATTTTTGCATTAGGCTTTTATTATTTTAGTTCTCTTATCAAACCTGAAACCCTAGACAAACTCTCACCTACGAAAAAAAAAAAAATGAAATTTCTTCTTTATAATAATAATTATATATCAAATTTCAGTCGCTAAGATTTCGACATTTAACTACCTTTCTTTATATACTACACCAGATAGGAAGATCGATGACCAAAGAAAGAAGCGTAATAATTTAAAAAAATAACTAAAGAGTAAAGACTAAGTAAAATTTTGGTACCTTACTACCAAAAAAGGGGAAAAAATTACCTGAAAATTGCCAAAGATCTTATTTCTAATGCCTGGATTAATTACATCTTTACATGAAAAAATATCAAACTATTTTCGTAATTGATAATCTAACTTAAATTACATGAAGAAGATAAAGAAAAGTAAAACCAGTTTAATCGAATTTGGAGCCCAAACCAGAATTAATTTTTGTGATATTTATTAAAAAATAGAAAGCAGATGTTCAACAGAAGAGCCAGTTCATTTTTTTTATATAACCATCTGTTCCTCACTGTAGCGGACATTTGTAAGTTTTAAACACGTGTAAATCAAATTTTGATTTCTGGTGAAAAATACTATTTTTTTAAAATTCTATTAAGTTTCCTCACGCAATATAATATTAAGGAAACTAATTTTAAACACTACATTTTTTTTATTTTGTTTTTTTTTCATTTTTTTTTTTTTTTGTCTAATAATGCAAAAATAAAAAAACGAAATGTCATTTTTTTTTTGTTGTTCAGCCTGTACTAGAAAATATCCACATATCCGTGACAATTAAAATTAGTTATCCTATTAAAAAAAAAAAATATTGTAGGTTTACTTTTTTAATTACAATTAGTGTTCTACTAAGTCCAAATTGTGGTCGCTTTATTCAAAAATAAAATACTTGTGTTCAGTTCATTCACATTGTTTACAATAAAATAAAATCAATTCCTGCAACATTCCTCGCTTGTTATCAATGATAATTGGTAAAAAACAAGATTTTTATTTGAGGAATTCAGCTCTGTAATTCTTATGCGCGCGATAAATTTCGTTAAAAAGGTGATCACAACCTAATTTTGTTCTTTTTTTTGTTTTTTTAAACAGTATCTTTTTGGGGCTAGTATCTTTTTGAAAGATTTTTTGGTGCGTGTCTGTGTTTCAAGGTAGACATTTTTTTTTTCTTTAGAGAGCATGTTATTTGTTAATTTGTAGATAAAAAGGTAAAAAATGATTTGTAATGTTGAAATTGCCAAAACAAGATTAAAATAAAAATATTTTTTGTTTGTTGGATAACTTTCTCTAAAAATTAACAACCGTTATCGGTTTTAATATGTCCTGAAGATGGTCTAGACCGAAACGTCCAATGTTGACATTAAACATTAAAACAGCATAATCGCATATTAGGATTTTTGTTTGTTTTTTCAGTATATTTTTCTTTAATGTAAAAACTTGACCACCATGGATGGATTACAACAATTCAAACTTGACTATTTAGCAATATTTTTGTTATGCTCTAAATGCAGAGATTTTTCAGGATGCCTTAATGTTGAAAATTTTCAAATTTACTGATGGATACTATTCAGCATTTTAACTTGTGAGTTCCATGAATGTAACTTTTTGACATCTTGCATTAAACTGACTTCATTCCTTCATCTACATTAATCCAACCTTCACTAAATTTCTTTTCTTAGAAGCACTTCCTATTCAACCTCCTCAAAAATCTCACACACACATACATATTTTTTATTCATTTTTATATTTTTTTATTCTCCTGTTGAGCATTTGATAAATTAATTTTTTTTTGTTTAAATCTGAAACATTATTTTTAACCAATATTTCTTCCTTTCAATCTCACTTGAATGACCTGTAAAGGTTAAATATCTTTCTTTTTCTAGTGCTACTATTTCCTTCTCCCTTTATTTGCTTATTTTTCTGTTTCTTACATGGACACAAACCAATGTATGGTATTGAAATTTTTCTTCTAGAAGACCATTATAATGGAGTTGTTGTTGAATAAATTCTTTCCATGATTTATTACAAAGAATATATTGACGCTGAATTAACTTTGACAAAACAAGGTTAATTAAAAATTTTCTCTTGGATTAATATATTAATTGCACAAAATTTGTAAAATTTAAAGAATTAGTTTAATTTGTTTTTTTTGTTTTTTTTTTAATATCTATTTATATGCCGTATATAGTCACATATCATGTGACCTTTGAAGACCTGATTTTGAAGCTAGTTTAACTACAGTAAATGGTCATATAGTTTGGTCAGTCGTTTAGGCAGAGCCAGCAGTACATATGCTAATTTTATATCTCATGCATGATGTGACCCCCTTAAAATTATCTCCTAAATTAGGTCTTCAAAAGTCGCGTGATATGTGAGTATATGCTTTGTATGCATGCATGCACACGAGGTGCATTCAAAAAGTACCTTTCCTGTGCGTACATGAAAATTTTTGTGTTTGTAAATCATATCAGATCTTGTCTGTTACACTTAGAGTACAGATGTGTGGTGCATGGTCATCAGATTATCGTTTTCACGCAAGATAACTGAACACATCAAGCTGAGGTATTGCACTAAGCTTTGCTGATCAAGGACTAAACACTATGTGTTCAACAGACTCCCTATTCTCCCAGCTTCACACCATGTGACTTCTAGCTTTTTCCCCCCCCAATCTCAAAAACAACATGATTTCCATACAAAGTTGTTTCTGCCAGTACCTTGGGGATGATTTTTGGCAACACTCTCCACATACACAAATCCTCTGTTAAAATGGAATGCACTGATCCTGTGCTTATTCCTACTTCGGCTTGTAGATAGTATGCCTTACTCTCCGCTGAGGTGCAACCATGTTTGAAGCGGTTGTATCACTCCATGAACTTGTTCCATGGCATCATCATTGAAGGCCTGCAGAATCTTCTGAATGGTTTGAGTTTGAGTAACACCAAGCTTTTGAGAAAACTTGATGCAATATCTCTGCTCAATGCATTCAATCATCTTGAGTGAAAACTACACGTCTATATTCTAGGCACAACAGCCAGGAATTATGTCCGACAATTATTTTAATATATTCATTTATACATTCTTTTTATAGATACAAATATTTAAGTAAATGCTCCGTTTATAATAAACAGTATTAACGACATTTACCGGCCTGAATGTCTGAGAAATTTCATAGAAATATGTGCCCGCCAACATTAACATATAAAAAATAAATATATTAAAATAATTGTTGGACTTAGTCCATTTCATAATCTATGACATCATTTGTTTACATTGAGATACACTTTAAACAGATATGAGTGTTTGAGAGAAATCACAGAAAATTTGTAGTTTAAAAGCAGTAATTTGACCTTGCTAACAAGACGCTTCTTCTGTAGCTAAATGGTATAGCACATCAGGCTATGAGATGGTTCTGTGTAGGATACAGATTCAATTCCTGTCAAAGGACACATATTTTCTATGAAATTTCTTGGATATTCAGGCCAGTAAATGTTAATACTGTTTATTATAAACAGTGCATGTACTTAAATATTTGTATCTATAAAAATAACATATAAACAATAAATATATTAAAATATATATCTACCTCAGTAGAACCACATTTGTTGCCTTTTCTTTATCAGTTTGGTACTCTTTCCTCTGTTTCTAATGAAATTTCCCTGTTTCTTAATACTTTGCTTATCTTTTCAAAAGCATCTTTAATACTGAATTCTATAAATGTATGGGAGAATTTTCTTTGTCAGCAGCAGCAACAAATGGTTAAACTGATGTTAACTGTACTTGATTACATTTATTATTTATTCCAAGCTTCAATTGAGTTCAAAAGCATCACCTATTTCTTGTGGGTTACAAATTATTTTCCACCATCCAACCTGTCTCTCTCACATTGACAGGATGTGGCAAGCCTGTCACTGCTCTGTTGCTACTTTCACAGAAAGTGCCCTGACAAGCTACATTCCTTGGTTTCGCCAAGTCTAACCCTAATGGCAAGGGCCTGCTATACTACTTACATTGTAGCAAACCACCCACATTCCCTCCCTATTCCATAAGTGAGAAGTAAGTTCTGCTCACACAGCTTCTTCCTATGAACCTCTGCTCTGTGGAACTGACTCCCAAGAGGATGTTTTCCTGATCACTTCAATCTTAACCTGTTAAAGTCTAGGGTTAACTGTTATCTTCCCTATCCTATCTATATAAACTGCTTCTTAATGTAACCCTCTACCTCAAGTGGCCCCCCCAGACCTTGTACAGGGTGAACGTCACTGTAAAAAAAAAAAAAAAAAAGAAAAGTTAGATTCCCCTCCCTCAAATAAAAACATAAACTAAGGATTTCAGCCTTTCCCTTATGATTTTGTTTAAGGGATCTGTTTAGATTCATACATTTTCTTTTTTCAAGTCAGATTATCACAATCTAGTATTTATTCGTGAGGCTATGAATTTTGACTTGTTTGTTTCTCTGATAAAATATTATGAAATTGATATTTATTTATTCAGGAGTGGGTGTGTCTAAATGGAAATAGTTTAGCATTTGTCTCTGGCTACTAATGCCATTCAGAGAACCACGTGCAATCAGTATTACTGTTTCGTAAAATCCTTGTTACTGTACATATATTTTTACTATTACTGTATGTCATTTTCAGAAAGTAGATTATTTTTCCATTCATGCACTATAATGTTTCACTGTTTCTTGATAGCTTTTTTAATGTCTCTAAAATGACCAATTTGGCTAAAATTAGCTCATTCTTAATTGTGTTAACTCTTATAAAATTATCAAACTCATTGCTATAAAAAGTTGATCTCTGGTATGTGAGTTGGTGTTTAAATATCTGACAGGGTAGGTTGCTTTGAACTGTTTTAGTCTCTCTCTCTCTCATATATATTATTTTAAAGAGAGAAAAAGCCACAAATGTTTTTGATTATAATGTGGATTTTTTTATGTACTTTATTCTAGATATTTTGCCACATGTGTTTCTGGTCTTCTGATCTTCTTCAGGCAAAGAATCGTATTTCCACATTATTTTAAGGAATTAATTTTTTCTTATATTAAATCTTTCAACCATTGTCTTTTGTGTGTGGTAGTAATCAGAATCCATCTTTTCTTAAGGAGCAATAAAGCAATTAAATTTGGTCAGAGAAAGGGGGAGGATGTCTTTGTTCTTAGCTTTTTATGTCCTCCTTGTATCTTTTGGTGGTAAGGTTTATGCTTGTGGTCTGTCTAGTGTGATTGTCTTTCCAGTATGTGTATATAACATTTGTAGAAAAATATATGGAATAAAGAATATCCACATAATCAAAAACGTTTATGGTTTTTTCTCTCTTTAAAATATACACTTTTCTGTCTATCTTGACAATTTTTGACAAGTATTTATTCAAAAATTATAAATAAAATGTTATAACATCACAACAGAAACAGCCATTTTGTTTCAATACTTCTGGTGCTTTATCAAGTAATGGCATTGATTCCTTTTTTTAAGATGAGATGGAAAGCCTACATCTTGCCTTTTGGTTAAATTTTTAACAATTGAAAAACACTCATGAAAGTATATTTGTTTTGAAATATGTCTGATAATGTATTTCCCCATTTTAAGCTTTCATCAGATCTGAAAGCAAAAAGTTTGGAAAATAGTAATAAGATTTCATTATTTAAACATACATGTAATTCATTTTTTTTTTTTTCTGCTTTCTGATCTGATAAAGCTTTAAATGACGAAATGCATTTTCAGATATATTTCAAAACAAATATACTTTTATGAACGTTTTCCAATCATCAAAAATTAAGTTGGTCATAGTTTTGTTGCTCATATCAGGCACTTTGATAAAAGCTGGATTTTTAAAATAGGTTTATTACAATGTCAGACTGGATCTCACTTCAGTAATGAAATATTGAAACAACCCTGTCAATTTTATACTAAAAAGTGTAAAATTTGTAATTATATAGGTTATATATATATATATATATATATATATATAATAAATTAATTGATTTAAAATGTTTTTTTTTCCACTACACAGTTCTAACCATGTTTCAAAAATGGAAGCTAAAAGCCACGAATTTAATTTTGCAATTAAATTAAAGACATTAGTTCCATTTCATCCTCAAGTGAATTTATGTCTTTAATTTAATTGCAAAATTAAATTCGTGGCTTTTAGCTTCCATTTTTGAAACATGGTTAGAACTGTGTAGCGGAAAAAAAAACATATTTTAAATCAATTAATTTATAATATTAATGCTCTGTAAATTTACATTGCGCACTACTTTGTAAAAATAAAAATATCTATAAGAACCCCGGATTATATATCTTATTGTTCTTTCTTTTTATTTAAATACATATATATATATATATATATATATATACACACACACACACACTGAAGAAAGACCAACTATATTGATGTGATCAACAGAAAATCTAACACCTTGGACAAGAAAAGAATCCTGAACAAGGAAAGAAAAAAGAAAGATCAAAGTGCAAACACCTACCCCTACACAGTAAAGTGCTCAATGCCCAGATTACCTAGACAGGGCAAAAATCATTTCTAGTCAGCTGAAGTTCACAAGAGCATGAAAGTAGATTAATGGCTCAGGTTGTCTTTAAAGTGTGCGTGTGTGCACATATGTCCAATGGCAGCAGACTGTTTCATGCTTTAATGCAATCAGCAGGCCATGTCATGGACTGACAATTGTATTTAATCATGAAATGCCTTGTCACTGCTGGGTATTGATCTGAGTGCCCACTTTTATGTTTATATATGCTCTATCGGTGATATTGATCACTTCAACCCATAAATATAAAATACCTTATTTTTATCATATAAAAAGCCTATTTGGTTGTGTTTTTTTTTTTTTTGGCCGGGGAGGGATATGTACAAGGATATTTGTTATTTAGTTATAGCAAGGTGTTTTTTTTTTTGTCATTATGCCTTGATATTTTTTTTAAATGTTCACAAAAATTAAACATTTGTCTTATCCTGAAGTTGATATTTGTTTTTCCTGCAAATATGAAATGAAAATCCAAACCTAAAGGCAAGTAGAGTTTTATAGATATCTGTAACATTTAGATTATCTTCAAATATTTGTCTATAACATATTATTTATTCATCAGTAAATATATATTTTTACAGATATACTCTATCTGAAATATTTATATAGCAAAACCAAATAATTAATGTTGTTTGTTTGCCACTTCAAAAATAGTCTCTTAACTATAAAGTGTTTGCTTTTCTGGAGTATTAAGAATGTCTTTAAGCCGAGTGTTTCTTAAAGAAGTCTTTCTTTCACTTAAGCTTAAATTTGTTTTCTTCTCAACCCTTGACATTATTTGCTTTTTTTTGTTCTCTGATTCAGCTTTCCATTCAGGTATTCATTTAAGATTTATAAATTGGAAACATTTGTAAAGACTAAAGTACAATGCAATTCCCCACCCATCATTTGAGAATAGTTGACCATGTATCGCCCCCTCCCTCCTTTATCTTCTTACTCTGGCAGCGAATTGGATAGTGATTCAGTATGATTAACGGATGCTTATGAAAGAGAGGTTTGTCCAGGAGTGGCTGATGAATTATTTCATTCCTATAACATCACGATAAAATATCCTGGTTCTAAGTATTTAAATATTAAAAAAAACCCAGAAATTATTAAAATAAAAGAATTAAAAAAAAAAATACCAGTAAAATAAAATTTTAAACTTCCGAACCTCATTGCTAGTTTTTACTGCATTTACTCAGAAATTTATACAAATTTTTGTAGCACAGTCTTCCTCTACGTTTCTCAATTCATATTTAATTGGGCACTTAAGTATTTGACACATATAACTAATTTAGAACATCTCAAAAGTATTAGTTAGCAACTTGGTTGGCAACTTGTTCATACTAAAATGGAAAATGCATCTGTTTTTTATTGCAAATGCTTTTTGAGACACAATTGTCTTTTTTAGAAAGCAACTACTTGTCCTCATCACTTTTCTTTTAGGTTAGCTGTTTTTTTTGTTGTTTTTTTTGTTTTTTTTACAATGAATATCAAATCTACCTTGTCGCTTCAAGAACAAAATAATTTTTGTTGTAATTGAATTTAAGGGATTGTAATTGATTTTTCAGTTGCTTGCTAAACATTAATTTGACTGAAATATCATTTCTTTAAATTTAAGTAGTATATACTTGACTCTTTAAAAATCCTGATAGATTGCCCCTTTGCAGGTTATTTAAAGCCAGAAATGTTTTCACAGTAAGAATTTTTTTTGTGATATAAATGCACTGTCAATCCCTCAGTTAGTGGGGCTAAGAAATTTATTTAGTCCAATGTATATGCTGCTACTGTATGCAGATCTAAACTCTTAACTGCCATGTATAGGTTGCAGTTAGGATGATAAATTTGTCATTATAAATTGGGTCCAAAAAAACAGAAGTAATTTTTTACTCAACATCATGTATAGTATGCACCAGTTAACCAAGATAATAAAGATTTAGTGATACAAGTCATTAATCCATAGTTGGGGGAAAAGGTGGACTTGTACCCTTTCCCAAGAGTATTTGCATGTAAGTGAATATAACGAACCCAAATGAAATTGGAATTCTGCTCTCCACTTAACACTTCCAAGCCATTGTACATTACACCACCCACACATCCAAGCTTACAGCACCTGGTGTTCCCAAACAGTCGCCTATCAAGGTACTGACCTGGCTCACTTTGGTGATCATACAGGAAATGGTGTTTCAATGTTATGTGGGTGTAAGCCATAAAAATTTCAGTATACTAAAGTTTTAAAGAGATTGCTGTGGTGACAAAAAAAAAAAAAAAAAAGGTATATATAAACATCATTCATTTGTAGAGTTAAACAAATGGCAAAATAAATTGGAAGCTGCATTCAAGTTAGAAAAATAAATGCAAAACATTTCCCAGGATTCAGAGAACTTCACTTACCATTTTGATAATTGAAATTAATTGACAGTTCAGTAAATATTTCTTTGAAGAAATTAGTCACACATATAACTTTTGGATCTATTATCAAAAAGTTTCATGGGGAATAGGCCTGTTCTTTATCAGCCTCAAGAATATATTATTTCTTGTGTATATTTATATCTTATTCAGTTTTTCCTTTTATGGCCAAACTTCAGCAAGTTCATTTAATGACAAAAAAAAATTCTGGATTCCTTCTTTGTTGCTTTAACATCTCTGTTACATTGCCAGTAGACAGAGTATTATTTTTATGTATGGATTTCAGGTGACTAAAGCTCACTACACTAGATAATGCTTTTTTTTGTTTATTCCTTTTCTTATAAAATGACCCAAAATATCTCTTTTGAACAGTTTAATTTTACCAAATTTTAAAGTTAAAAAGCAAAACAAGAATGAATCCTAGCATAAAATACATTCATTGCCTTTTCAAGCAATAGAAAAATAATTTTTATGGAGTTTTGCAAGATAGTGAAAATCAGCCTTTTCCTCAAGCATGATTAAAACAATGCCTTTTAGTTTAGTGAATTCAGTTAAGAGAAAGATCTTGTATACTAGATTGGCTTGAAACCTGATAAACTGACCTGTTTGTTTTATTAATATGATTACAGCTGACAAATTGTTAATAGATTAGTTTATTTGCCATAAAGGCTAGACTAGAAAACCTTTACAGATTATAAACAATTATCGCTTTTTTTTTTTTTTCCTTTGTCGCTTACCAATAACAAGGTGTATGTCTTTCATCAAAGCAAATCTGTATATGACAAAAGGAAAACTTATCTTAGTCAATGCCTTTCATCCTCTGAGTGACTTTACCAAGGCAAATGTAAGGATTTTATTTTGTGATAAGTATTTATATACAAGAGGCAAAAATTTATATTTAGCCACTAAGCTAAAATTTATGTAACTTCGTAAATAGGTTGTGTGTGTGTGTGTATATATATATATATATATATATATATATATATATATATATATATATTTTTATTTAAAATTGATTTTTACATTCAGCTTTCCTTAGATTTGTATAACATTTTCTCGGGTTTCATATGTAAAAATGTTATATGAATACTTTTTGGAAGTGAAAAAAATGCTTTTTTTTTTTTTCTTTTTTTTTTAATGGAAATTGAATCCTCTAGAATTATGTTTGCATAGTTATAAAGCTTAGTCTATATTTTCTTAATTATATATTTTATATTAAATGATTTATAATTCACCTTTACAATATGAAACCAGATATTACAAAAATATTAGATGTTTATCTAACTATTAATTCATAATTTTTTTCCTGTTTACATTTAAAATGGCTTCAGATAAAACAAGTCAATTTGCTGACTCATCATTTTGCTTAATTATGATCATGTGGCCAACTTGATTACTATCATATGACTCCTGCAAAAACAATTTTTAACAATTAATAACTTAGTGTGTGGCAATACTAGAAATACTTTTAGTACAACTCACATATTCATCAAACAGCTTTTTAAATTTTAAGTATTTTATAATGTTCAGTCATTTAATTTTCCTCAATTAAAAAAAAAATTAGTTTACATTTTGCCGCTAATCTAAAATTTTCTGTAACTTAAGAAATAGGTCTCTAATATATTTATAAAATTTTTCTGAAATAATCACAATCCTTCTGAATTGAATTTATTTTAATAGCAAATGATAGCATGGAGTATTGACTGTGACTGGTGATAAACACATGATATCTTCTAAAACTCTGGGGAAATGTACTAGAACTTTACTGACCTGTTTGCTGGAATGTGGTTCTTGTTCAAAATTTTTCTTATCTGATCCTGTATGTTCAATATATTAAATGCCAATAGATTATTCCTGACTCCTCTCCTGATTCTTTACTGATATGGTTAGCACCTTAACTAGGTTAATTTCATTTGCACATGTTTGTAAATAACATTAGTCCGATCATGTCCCCTTAGCTTACTGATTGCAAGATGATCAAATTTCAAATCTAAATTGTTTGTGTATATTTCTGAGATGAGCTATTGTAACTATTTACATTTTATTGCCATATTCACAATGTTTCGGCCATTGTATGCTCCACCCTTTTTCCAGTGATATGCATTAGAATTTCAAAGCAAACCCTTTATTTCGTTTATGTGGGTAGATTATTCTAGTTCACACCTTTTCTGGATATCTCCGTTTCCAGTTAATTCCCTTATTTTACCTCTGTTGTGGCCAGGTATTGAATTCACAACTCTTTGGGTCAAGTCACTTTTATCCACTGGTCTATGTGAATTGTTTATCCATTTAAAATACCCTAAATTGTAGTGTATATGTCCAGTTTTCAAGCCTGAAAATCTTTCCGTGGGTCAACTTGTATGGTAGGTATAAGATACAAATCTTTACCACTGAGTTGTAAATGAGTGGGACAGTCCTACTAACAATTACTGTACACCACTAGCCTTACCATACCTCCAACAGACTACCACAAATATATCCCATTAAAACTTATGCTTGAATATATTTGGCATATTAACACAGAAATTAATATAAAACTATAAAATGGTAATACAAGTTCAGTATTCTATTAACACTATAGCCAACAGCTGATACAGATGACAGCTGAGTGATATTGTGTTTTGCAATAACATACAATGCATAGCAGTACTATCAAAAAACTGCCTGGTATAATGTGTAATCTACAGTATTAATATTTTATAGGAGTGGATGTTGGCTTTAATGTAGACCTGATGAATTTTAAATGTTCACTAAGTTATACCAATACAATATACAGTATCCACCAGTGTGTGTTGTAGGTTGTTTGCTATATAACCCATATAGAAAGATATGTTTAGTGCCACAGTATTCAGGTAAGTGGTATGACCTTATCTAGTTTGGTTATCAAATACTGTAGCTTAACTTCATTTACTGGTAGGTCTAAGTTTTGGGCCACTGATGGGCTACCATATATTTGCTTTGACCTATACAGTAGGTCTGGGCTTAACTCAGAATTTTGAGGTCAACTTGTATGCTCCCAATTTATGATACTACGTTTATTAGGAAATATATTCAGTTTAAATACAGGAGGAGTCATAAAATGACTTCAGAGGAATTCTTGCCAAACAGAAAGGGGGAAATTTAGTCCTTGTGACACAGATGTCTATTTCAGTTTCAATCAAATTGTGTTTGCATATGTAAATTTGCATGTGGACATGTATATTTTAATTCAATGACAGACCTAAAAATATTTAAAAAAATCTTTTTTTAAATAATTTTATTTATAATTAAATAAATTCCAAAGAATTCAACAAAATTTTATAGTTATCTTTCTCCCCCACTCCATTTTTATATTGATTATATTGCTAAGCCTAGGGCAGACATTATCCAGACTGACTAGGAGGAGAATGTATTGTTTCAATGTCCTTTCAAACACGGGTCAAAGTGTATATGTATATGAGTGTGTACATAAAATGTCACTCACACACAATGCAGGCGGTGTGACGGACAGTGAATCTGCCTAATGTACCTAAATTATTACTTCAAATTATTCTGATGTCTCTCTTTTTATATCTAATGTTCTTTCCTTCTTTTGATTTAAAATGGTAGCTTTGGTATTTGTTACTGTATTAAAAGTAAGTTTGAAAAATAATGCTTTTTTTCTTTTTGCCCCGCTTTCTCTTTAATTCTCTTATCCCTTATCTTCTAGCTGGAATCTCGAGCAGCCGCAATTTATTACTACCTCAACAGCCTAGACTTTTAGGTAACCCTCAAATATGCTTGCCAACGTTAAGTAAGAAGGCTTTAACACTAAGTCCATCCACATGCACTTGGGAATACTTTCGTGCCAGGCGTGGACCCTTCACTCCAGGTAAAAATTCTTTTGTCAACATTAAAATCACTTCTACAGAAATAAATTCTTGATTTGTTAATTTCTTTAACATCCAACAGTATTTGAAATACCTTAATAAAACTTGTTGCAAATTGTTTACTTACATTTGGAATTGGCTTACATTGACGTTGATTGTAGACTTTTGTAAAATGATTAATATTTAATTTTCAGTCACATATCATGTCATTTTAAGTGTTGCTCAATCACTTTTCCTGCCAACTCTATTTTCATCAATTTAATGGTTATGTTTCTTGTTGGAAGGATGTGCTGTTAAGTTTGTTTCCACAATTTTTTTTTTTTATTGCTCCTTGGTTGGTCTTAAAACTTTTCAGCATCCCCTCCCCTTGTATATGAAATTTGGAAAATCTTGCCCACTGATGATAATCTTGATGACTGGCTATATGAGCGAGACAACACATCAGCAGACTGATTAATTAAAATTTGATCTGAAATTTTCAGGGTAAAATGTTTGATCTATATTTTGATTAATATTCATCATTGAATAATAAAAATAGATTGTTTAAAAATATTTTTGTAAAATAAATGCTTCCCCCCCCCTCACCTCTTCATATTTTTTTCATTGCTCTACAGACTTACTGATATACCTACATATATTTTCATCTTGTATGTGATGAATATTTTTTTATTTGATCATTTAATCTGTTTATATTTCTGAGATGAGATATTGTAATTTTTTTTTTTTTTTTTTTTTTTAATTGGTATCACACCATGCAAGGCAGAAAAGCCACTAAAACACAAGGGGTTACAGAGTGTGGAAGAATTAGGAATAGAAACATTAATAATGAGTGGAAAGAGAAAAGAGTAGTCAGGAGGATAGTAGATAGCAATTGGCATTGTATTTAAATTTTTGTAGATTAAAGTTGGCTGGAAAACATGGAGCCAGAAGGGAGTTCCACAAGCAAGAAAAGAAACTGTTAGCATAAAAATTACAGCTACATCTAACCAGCTCCACTATCAGTCTATTACTGGACTTAAATTCAAAAAGTCTAGGTACCATAGTGAAGAGCGATATTTATTCTGTTTTCTACAGAAATGTGGCACAAGGCCGAAAAGGGGATTGGGGAAAGGACGGTATTCTTCTGTCTTAACTATAACTTAGCTAGCCGCAAACACTGACCCAATCTTACGAAACAATATTCAACAACACATTCATATGTACCTTTCTTACTACAATCACCATAATACCTCTTTGTCTCTATGAAAATACTAACTAGTCCCCATATTTACAATTCGTGGTCTGTGGTGGGGAAGGGAATAAAACAACAATTCTAAAAATTAACCCCAATGAGTATTTACAATATGCATACAAAAACTATTTACAAGAAACTAAAGAAAATAAGATTAGTAATAAAACCCCCCACAATTACTAAATGTGACAGAAACATCACTTCACTGGCCGAAATCAATGCGGGACTATAATAGTATAAACCATTCATTCATCCCAATCACTCACACTGACATGCACTCATACAGACACAACAACATAGTGAAGAGCTCCTTCGAATAATTACCATGCAAGTACTTATAAAAATGGCACAGGGAGGCAACCTTACAACGGTGGGCAAGTGACTGAAGCTGAGCTGACAGATCAGGACCAATAGCAGGGGCAGGCACCAGCCCATATTTAGCAGTAATATTCTAAGCCTGGATAAATGGTAAGACATGCAAGATAGATTCTGGAGACAAAAATTGTCTAGCACAAAGCAATGAACCAACATTCTTATCAGCTGACCTATCAATGAATTCAAAATAGTCTTTCCACTTCATGTCAGCTGAGAACGTTAGCCCAAGAAGATGCAACGAGTCACTTTCCTGGAGGTTAGCATCAGCTATGCTGATGGAAATCATAGGGGGGGTCTCTCAGATGATTAATGAAGAGAAGTTTAATTTTGGAGGCGTTAAAATTAACAAGCCATCTTTTGCCCCAACAGACTGGAGGTCATTTTTGACATCAGCTACCATTTTGGCCTTGTTAGACTGATCAGCCTTACTATCTAGGCGGGAGTAAATGGTTGTATCGTCAGCATAGATGCCAAGTTGAGAGCTGATATCATCAGGAAGGTCATTAATGAAAATTACAAATGGAGTAGGACCAAGGATGGAGCCCTGGGTGGGTGGGAGACACCTGCGTTAGTACAAAAGGATATACACAAGTGGCTAGGATAACTTTCAGTGTTCAGGATAGCTTTCATTTCACAATTTGATAGGAAAGACTGAATCAGTTCAAAAATGTGTCTGGAGACACTAACTTTTCAGCTTGTGGAGAAGACATGTATGTCAAACACTGTCAAAGACCTTCAAGATGTCCAAAGCTACAGTTACATTGTCCAGACTTTTGTCCTGATCAATATCTATATCTCGGCAATTGTATGCTCAGGCCTTCAGGTGATATACATTGAAATTTTGAACTGAATACCTCATTTAGTCCATGGGGGTAAAAGAAAAGGCATGGCATGTGGAACTAGAACAATCTACCCCATAGACTATATAACGGTTTCAATTCAAAATTCCAACATATCTCCTGTAGAAGGCCAGAGTATACAACAACCGAAACATTGTGGATATGACAATAAAAATGAGGACAACAGTCTGAACGATATAAATAGCTATGATTTAATGTTGTCCATTTGGCTCATATGACTTTTGTTCTAAAATAATACTTATTATTTTTATTTTGAGAATGCAGTTAATTCTTTGTTAAATGCTCATGTTTGTTTTTATCTGTAATTGTCAAGCAAAATTTATTAAAAAAAAAAAAAAAAATATCTCTTAAGCAACTTATTAAATATATTTTACACTCTCTGTATTTTATACCAGCCATTAATCTAAAACTGTAAATTATCAAATTGTTTCTAATGATACAATATTTTTTATCAAATAAATTGTATTGTTTTAATGTGGGGTGCTGGAAGCCCTCTTTCTTAGCTATGCCGTTTCCTTTCAAAAGTTAATTCTGTAATTTTTCATATTAGCTAAGACTAGATTAAATAGTCCTGGATATGATGATAAGTTACATCCGACAGCAAGGCCTCTACTCTAGAGATTGGAGATTCTGAGGAGCATAGAATCACCTCTTAATTGCTGTTGTTCCCAGGTCCATCCTGACCTGGGGTGGTAGCACCTGTTAGGGTCCCAGCTATGAGCAAATAGTGAAACCCCACCCCCAAACAAAAATAAAACACTATAATAGTATAAAATACCAGCAGTACAGTTTTATATTAAAAAAAATGACCAACAATACATATTTATAGCAGAATGACCAACAATACATTTTGTCTTTATTAAAGGCATACAATTGCATTCAAGGTGTATTTAGTTGAAGCCATGAAATAATGTTCAAAATATTTAGATTTTGATATTAAATAACCCATAGAGGTGTTGATGAGCCACTAAACAAAATCAAACAATGCCTAAAAAACAATGTCTTACAGAATGAACATTGAACTTATTTGTGATTTACATTGATTAAGAAAATGTCAAATGTTTATCCTTCTCTCCAGTTCTGGTGATATTGCTTTTCTTTTCTCTGTAAAAACTCAGTACAAAATATAAAACTCTGTTTACGCCCCCCCCCCAAGTATTACTTTCTCAAACCTGCTCTCCTTGTGATAGACTAACAAGAATTTTTAATCCTGAAAAGTGCCAAATAAAGGTTTTTTTTTTTTTTTTTTTTTTGTTACTTTGATCTTCTTTCTATAATAAGATGTAGAATTCAAAGTATTTGTTTTTTATTTGTTAGCCGAGAAAAAGGGCAACCACATGATGTTGGCATCTACACATTGGAAGTTAGAGCGCATTGTTGCCATCAGTCTGTTAGGCATTATACCTGGGGCTCTTATAGCACCTGGACCAGTGATGGATTGTCTTCTTTCTACTACATTTTTGTTGCATAGTCATTGGTAAGTGGGAACTATGTGTATGTGTGTATTTTACTAAACTGCTTTCAGTTATCATTTTTACTTTTTAAAAAAAAAAATTACTGTTTTTATCTTAAAGCCTTCTTCTTTATCTTTCTTTTTAACATTGATTTTAATGATTGAATTTCATTGCTTGCTATTTTTAGTACCTACTATTGATCCAACTTTATTCTTTTTTTTTATAACCATGTACCATGCAATAATTCTCGTTCCTGATATCAATAAAAAAAAGGTTTATTTCCATTATCAAACTAATGATGATTTAATTTTTAACTCTTGTCATTTTTCTCTTTGCAGGGGTATTGATGCAGTTTTACAAGATTACTTAGCCAAGTTTATCCCTTGGATTCAGAAAGTTTGGCTAGTAATCAGCATCGTAGCCATGTCTGGACTGATACACTTCAACTACAATGATATTGGAGTCTCTAAAGCAATACTTTTGCTATGGAATATTCACTAGTTCATTTCTCGCCTTTTTTTTTTTTTTTTAAATATATATATATATATATATATATATATATATATGATAATCTGGCATATCACCTTTGGTTTCTGCTCCTATAAATGAGGTAGACTATTAACTGTAATCTCAAGTTTTATACTTTGTCTTCTGACTTGCATAAAAAAAAAATAAAAATGAAGTTCTTAGAAAAAATATACAACACTTGAAAAAGTATACTGCAGGGAAAAAAAAAAGTTTTTGTTGGTGATTGGCTCTTGAGATATATATATATATATATATATATATATATATATATATTCAGATCTTGCTTGATCAGCAAAGCTTCTTCGTGGCCAGCTTGGTTAAGACACGTCATCTCTTATGATGGTTTTCTTCTGCTCAAGGGGATGCAGGTTTGGATACTGTTGGAAAGCATATATTTTTCTTTAATAAGATTTCTCAAATATTATGGCTGGTAGATGACCATAAATACACAAGCATCTATTCATATATGGGCATCCACTAAGAATAATGTTTAAAGGGATAAAAATCCTTCGGATGAATAAATAAGGACTCCATTACTTTAGAAAATTCCTTTGTTTACATTTGGATATGAAAATGAGCAGATATAATTTAGACGTATCTGACTAGAAGGATTTTGCTTAAAGGCACTGATCAGACCTTGCTTGATTGGCAATGCCTCTTTGTGGCCAAGTCAGTTAAAGCACATCAGATCTAACAACGGTTTCCCTCTGCCCAGCAGGGGTCTTAGGCTCAAATCTTGTCAGGGAGCGCATATTTTTGTTTAATAAGATTTTTTGGATATTCAGGTCGGTAGACGAAAATAAACTGTTTAATAAATAAACAAATGGAGAATCGGCTCAAATATGAGTATTCACTAAAAAAATAATGTTATAAGATAATATTTCTGCTGTAGAGCTCAACTTGCATCAACTACTAGGGCAGTTCAAAAAAGTTGATACAAGAAAATTGTATGGATGAAGCAGATGTGATAGAGCAAATGTCTAGTTGCTTATAATGGTAGGTTTGTTCAATTCACAATTGAGCACACTGGAAAGTACTTCATTATTTTCTAGGAGAATCACTCTTCTCCACTTACTGAACCCTTATAGATTTTGTTAGGCTATTTCTCTGATATAGCTAAACATTAACTGAAATTGATTTTGTGCAACTGACAATTGCTTTTCACTGTTTACTTAAGAAATGAAAGATTTCTCACTAGAATTTCTTGGGGAAGACATTTCTTGTTTGCAGTTCAAGCAGCCTGATTATAATGAGCATTTTAATGATGGGTTAAAAAAAATAAAATAAAAAGTAAAATAAACTGAAAATGCAACATATTTTTCTGTTTGATTTAGGTTTTTATTCATAAGCAAAGAAAAAAATTTTTCACTGTACCTCACTTTTTCACAGATTTTAGTGTCTTGAGATCTCCAGGATCTCCCATTCTCTACAGATTGTTGCCAAGCTACAAACCAATCTTTTGTGGATGCCTTAATTACACTTTTGTTGACTGTCATCACCTGAATCCACTAAATGGCATCTGTTTATGTTCTGAACTTCACCTGAAATAAATCTGTAATAATCTAGCAATTAAACTGGACATTATTTAATGAATTGTTTGTTTTTTTTTTGTTTTTTTTATAAATTTGGTCTTTGAAATTTTCTGTTCTATGTTTATTCATTGTTTGAAATAAGATTGTTGAAAAACAATTTTTTACATTTGGATTGATGTTCACATTTTTATTATCACAATGTTGTGTCCACCAGCTGAAGAAGGCTAGCAAGCACAACATCAAAAAAACAAAAATAAGGATTACTCATCCCAGAAATCCAGACAAATATGTATATTATTTTTTTTAATGCTTACTTTTTATTTATATATATATATATATATATATAAGCTTTAATTTAATTAGAATGTATGTATCTTGTTAATAAGTGCCATAATAAATACCAATATTTAAATCAACTTTTGAATTTGTGTTATGCCAGATATTCACTTGTAAATTTGATTCAGTATTTTGATTTCAAATAGTGCAAAATAACTGAAATTCAAGACAATAGACAAAAAAAAAATTGCTAAAACAGTTGAAAAGAAATATATAAATCTTTCTCCTTTCAACAGAGATTTCTATAAACTTTACACGCTGCATTGATGACACACTTTCCTTTTCCCTCCAATAAATAACATTTCATTAGTCAAGCCAAATAATACAAAATGTATATAAAAAGAAACAATTCAATTAAAAATTTAATTAATTATTAAAGAAATGCTCTTCCCTACCAGGACAAATCCAAGATTATAGATGATCTGTACTGGAGAATCTCTATACTTTTGCATCAGAGGTGGCCCAGAAATTGCACAGGTCCATCAACTTTTGGTGCAGGTGTCAGCACATGCCTTAACTCTTGTTTTAATGTACTAAATAAAAATCAACTACAGTACTCAAAGTGGTGGCTCGTGAACCAGTGCTGGTATGTGTCCAGGCCATGCTAAAGAATCATTATGGTCATATAATTTTTTGTTTTTTGGGTTAATAAACTGCTTATTTTTTATTAATTTTTATGTTTTGATTTTGAATTATTTTTTGCAAAATAAACGAGAGATAAAAGTAGCCAACTTTTACTATTTTCATTATATATATCGTTTCCGGTATAAATTAATATTATCATGAGTACAGGTATGTGACACTGAGAGAGAAAAAATGCTGGTCCGCCATATCAGATAGATTGAGAAGCGATGAACTACATTACGCGATGATAGACGGAATGTTTCAAGGGAGGTAACTTTACTGTGAATTATCTTTCTTAGATGAAACTGGAGTAATTTGTTATAACGCATTTTAGTTGTGTAAATTTGATGTCTTTGTATTCTAGTATCTGAAATTAACATTTCTTGTAAACAGTATTTTGATATATGATAAAAAGGACTAAATGCTAACGATTTCAGTCAATGACAACACCGAAATTTTATCACAGTCCAAACTAAAAATTTTGACTGTAAGGACAATGGGAAATTTCTACCTTATTGTGTCATTGACATTTGTTAGTGGCTAGGAATTAATGCAATCCTGGCAACATACCCATACATTAGATTATTTATTTACACTGATATTGTTTATTGGAATGGTTGGCAAAACATCAGATAATTGTCAATCGATTCAAACTTTATAAAATGATAAATAATAAGGATTTCCTTATAATTGGCTCACATATTTTAATAATTTAGAAAATGTTTATCAATCCATGAATAAAATTCACAAGAAGGAATTCATCTGCAGAATAATGAAGTCATTAAATGAAGAAAAAATACAAATAGGTTGACGATTCAATTAAACAGGTCAAAATGAAATAAAATAACGTAGAGAGTGTTTTAAACAAAACAAGACGAGATTGACATTGTTCTTGACAATTGAAAAAAATATTTACTAGATTGTTTATACACTATTATTTATTGGAATGATTGACAAATCATTGACTAATTGACAATGAAAATGCATAAATTCACTTATGTTTAAGTTTTATTACAATTCTAATTATCGATTTTTAAAACAATAAAACTTGAAGGAAGTTTTTAAAAAAAGTCATGTCATGAGAAAACCTGTCATTTTGGCACTCCGTCTAATTGGCGGCATATTTATTCATGTTTGGCGAAATTTTCTTATTAATCCTTTAAATAATGTGATATTTTCCATATATCTATGCATTTAATTATAAGACTTCTACTCTTGAATCTCGTCTTGTTTTGTTTAAAACACTCTACGTTATTTTATTTCATTTTGACCTGTCAATTAGTCAATTTTTGTCAAAATTGACTAATTGCCAGATGATTCGAAATTTATAAAATGACAAATAATAAGGATTTCCTTATAGTTGGTTCACATATTTTAATAATCTAGTAAATGTTTATAAATTAATGAATAAAAGCATTTATTTCTATATAAATTGATAAATAATAAATATTGCATTGGATTAGTTTTGTATTAGATTTTAGTATGTTGTAATTATAAAATTATTCTTGTTAGTAATCTAATAAATAGTATTTGTCTATATTTCTGAGATTAGGTATTGTAATTATTTATAATATTTACATTGTTCAGACTGTTGTCCTTATCTTTGTTGTCATATCCACAACATTTCGGTCGTATGCTTCCAGCCTTCTTCAGGTAATTGGAATTTCAAATTGAACCCTTTGTTTCATTCACCAGTGTAGATTGTTCTAGTTCCACATGCCATGCCTCTTCCGTATGTTTCAGTTATCTCCCATTAACTCAACTGTCCAAGTTTTTGCCAGGTATTGAACTCACAACTGTTTGGGTTAAGTCACTGGATCTAACCAGTGCTTTTATCCACTGGGCAATGAGGAAGGCTGGAGTGTATAATGGCCAAAATGTTGTGAATATGAGATGAGATGAGAACAGTTCAAGCAATGTAAATAGTGCTAAAAAATAGTGTTTAATATTTTTGTAAATTCTCAAGAACAAAAAAAATGCATAAATTCACTTTCTTCATATATTTAGGTTTTATTAAAATTCTAATCATCATTTTTTAAAACAATAAACATTGGCAAGGAGTGAAGATAGTTAAAATGATAGTGGTGTCAAGGGAAAAACTGTCCTTTTGACATACTGTTTTTTTTATGGGCTCAAAGTTTCAACGTTGTCAAAAAGTGTTTTAATATTTGTAACTGTTATTTTCAATGAAAATAAAATTACTGTGTGGATAATTTTGCACCTCTCTGCATCTAGTGCATGAAATGTTTAACAAGGGAGAGGTTTAGATAATTAAGCTAAGGGAAGTACCAGTAGAACTAGTAGTCAGTGATATGCAAGTACCTGGATTTTAAGTATCACAATCATGAGTCCTGTAACCCATTAGGGTCATAGGGCCAGCACATGTACTGCATCCCTAGCAGACCATGTGGTGTTTACTGAAAAATAGCCTGACAGAGCCCATCCCTCTCCAGTCAGGTTTGAATTCAGATTTTTCCTTCTCCTAGATTGGTTACCAAGTAAGGCTATAGGACTTAGTCTGTTCTGCTATTTCCCTATAGCTGGGAGAGAAGAGGACTTTCCAAAGGATATTAGTGCAAAAGTGAATGTAATTAACTCGACTGGAATTTGAACTTGGTTCACTGATTTCGCATTTCAAGCAGTTAACCCTAACACCACCACGTATCAGCCTCATGCATAGACATCTTAAATATAATTGTGATCAATGTTTCATTTTCTTTTTACTTTTTTTTACTTTTCTTTCTTCTTTACACTATCATTTTTCGTTACACTTTTCTTACCTCTTTCTTTCATCTTCCTTTTTTCATTCCTCTTTACTCTTTCTTTTTTCTTTACACTTTTCTTTCATCTTTCTTCCATCTTCCTTTTTTCATTCCTCTTTTCTTTGTTCTTTCTTTTTTCTTTACACTTTTCTTACCTCTTTCTTTCACCTTTCTTTTTCATTCCTCTTTGCTCTTTTTTTTTTCTTTATACTTTTCTTTCCTCTTTCTTTCATCTTCCTTTTTTCATTCCTCTTTGCTCTTTCTTTTTTCTTTACATTTTTCTTTCCTCTTTCTTTCACCTTTCTTTTTTTCATTCCTCTTTATTCTCTTTCTTTTTTCTTTACACATTTCTTTCCTCTTTCTTTCACCTTTCTTTCTTTTTTCTTTTTTCATTCCTCTTTTTTCTCTTTTTTTTTTTTTTTTTTTCTTTTTTTTCTTTCCTCTTTTTTCACCTTTCTTTTCATTTTTTTTCTTTCCTCTTTTTTTTCTTTTTACACATTTCTTTTTTTCTTTCATTCTTTTTCATTCCTCCTCTTTCTTTCACACATTTCTTTCCTTTTTTCATTTTTCTTTACACTCTTTCTTTTTCTTTTTACAATTTCCTTTCCTTTTCTTTCTTTCTTTTCACCTTTCTTTTTTTCATTTCTGCTCTTTTTTTTTTTTTCCTCTTTTCCTCTTTCTTTTTTCTTTTTCTTTCACCTTTTTTTCATTCCTATTTTTTTTTTTTTTTTTCTTTTTACCTTTCTTTTTTTTCTCTTTCTTTCTTTTTTTTTTATTCTTTCTTTTCTTTCACCTTTCTTTTTCATTCCTCTTTTCTTTTTTTTTCTTTTTTCATTCCTTTTTTTTCTTTTTCTTTACATTTCACCTCTTTCTTTTTTTCTTTTTTCCTTTCTTTTTCTTTTTTCTTTTCTTTCTTTTTTTTTTTTTTTCTTTCCTCTTTTCTTTTTTTCTTTACATTTTTCTTTCCTCTTTCTTTTACCTTTCTTTTTTCATTCCTCTTTCCTCTTTCTTTTTTCTTTACACATTTCTTTCCTCTTTCTTTCACCTTTCTTTTTTCATTCCTCTTTGCTCTTTCTTTTTTTTTACATTTTCTTTCCTCTTTCTTTTACCTTTCTTTTTTCATTCCTCTTTGCTCTTTCTTTTTTTTTTCTTTCTTTCCTTTTTTTCCTCTTTCTTTTTTTTTTCCTTTCTTTTTTTTTTTATTCCTCTTTCTTTTCTTTCTTTTTTTTCCTTTTCTCTTTCTTTTCTTTATTTTCTTTTCCTTTTTCTTTTACCTTTCTTTTTTCATTTCCTTTCTTTTTCTTTTCTTCCTTTTTTTTTTTTTTTCATTTCTTTCCTCTTTTTCTTTACATTTTTCCTTTTTTTTTTCATTTCCTTCTTCATTTTCTTTTTTTTTTTCTTTACATTTTTCACCTTTCTCCTTTTTTTCTTTTCTTTACACTTTCTTTTCTTTTTCATTCCTCTTTTCTTCCTCTTTCTTTCATTTTTTTTTTCATTTCTTTTTGCCTCTTTCTTTTTCTTTACCTTTCTTTTTTTCTTTCACCTTCATTCTCTTTGCTCTTTCTTTTTTTTTTAATTTTCATTTCTTTCTTTTTTTTCTTTACCTTTTCTTTTTTTCAGATCTTTCTTTTTTCCTCTTTTGCTTTTTTCTTTACATTTTTCTTTTTCTTTTTTCTTTTTTTCTTTTACGCTTTCTTTTTTTTTTCCTCTTTTCCTTTTTTTTCTTTTTTTTCTTTTTTCATTTTTTTCTGCTTTTCTTTTCTTTCCTTCTTTTTTTTCCTTTTTGCTCTTTCTTTTTTTTGTTTCATTCACTTTTCTTTCCTCTTTCTTTTTTTCTTTCTCTTTCTTTCCACCTTTCTTTTTCATTCTCTTTTTCTTTTTCTTTTTTTTTTTTCTTTTTTTTTTCTTTTTTTTTTTTTTTTTCTCTTTCTTTTTTTTTCATTTTCCTTTTTTCATTCCTTTTTTTTTTCATTCCTTTTGCTCTTTTCTTTTTTTTACCTTTTCTTTCATTCCACATCTTTTTTTTCTTTTTTTTTTCTTTACACCCTTCCTTTTTCATTCCTCTTTTTTTTTTTTTTTTTTTTTCTTTCCTCTTTTTTTTACCTTTTTTTTTCTTTACACATTTCTTTCCTCTTTCTTTCACCTTTCTTTTTTCATTCCTCTTTGTTCTTTTTTTTTTTTTCTTTTAGGATTTTCTTTTTCATTCCTCTTTCCTCCTTTTTTTTTTTCATTTTAAAAATTTGCTTTTCTTTTTTTTTCTTTCTTTTTTCTTTCCTCTTTTTTTTTCATTTCTTTGCCTTTTCTTTTTTTTTCATTTCTTCTTTTTTCTTTTTTTCTTTTTTTTTTTTTTTGCCTTTCTTTTCTTTCCTTTCTTTTCATTTTTCTTTCTTTTCTTTTGCTCTTTTTTTTCACTTTCTTTTTTTTTTTTCATTCCTTTTTCTTTCCAGATTTTTCTTTTTTTCTTTTCATTTTTTTTTTTTCTTTTTTTTTTTCTTTCCATTCCTCTTTCTTTCTTTTTTGCTCTTCTTTCTTTTTTTTTCATTTTTCATTCCTCTTTCTTTTTTTTTTTTTTTTTTTTTTTTCTTTTTTCCTTTTTCTTTTTTCTTTCTTTTCTTTCCTCTTTCTTTCACCTTTCTTTTTTTTTTTCTCTTTTTTTTTTTTTTCTTTTTTTTTTTCCTTTTTCATTCCTTTGTTTCTTTCTTTTTTTTTTCTTTTCTTTTTTTTTCCATTTCTTTTCATTTTTGCCTTTTTTTTTTTCTTTTTTTTTTCTTTTTTCATTTTGTTTTTTCTTTTTTTCTTTCATTTTTTTTTTCTCTCTTTTTTTTTTTCCTTTCTTTTTCATTTTTTCTTTTCTCTTTCCTTTTTTATCTTTCTTTTTTCAAAAATTTTCTTAACTTTTCTTTTTTTTTCTTTCTTTTTCTTTTTTTCTTTCATTCCTCTTTTCTTTTTTTTTCTTTTTTTTTTTTTCTTTTCTTTCCTCTTTCTTTCACCTTTTATTTTTCTTTGATCTTTTCTTTTTCTTTTTTTTTTCCTTTTTCTTTTTTCCTTTTGCTCTTTTTTTTCTTTACTTTTCTTTCTTTTCTTTCTTCCTTTTTCATTCCTCTTTGCTTTTTTCTTTTTTTTTCTTTTTTTCTTTCTTTTCATTCCTTTTTTCTTTTACTTTTTTTTTTGACTCCTTCCTTTTTCTTTTTTTTTTTCTTTTTTTTTTTCTTTCCTCTTTTTCTTTTTTTTTTTTTTTCATTTCCTCTTTTCTTTTTTTTTTTTCTTTTCTTTGCTTTTTTCATTCCTTTTTTTCCTTTTCTTTCCTTTCTTTTTCATTTTTTTTCTTTTTCTTTTTCTTTTCTTTTTTTCTTTTTTTTTCCTCTTTTCACCTTTTTTTCCTTTTACTTTTCTTTTTATTTACATTTTCTTTCTTTTTACTCTTTTTCATTTTTTTGCCTTCCTTTTTCTTTTTACACTTTTTTCTTTTTTACCTTTCTTTTTTTCATTCCTCTTTTGCTCTTTCTTTTTTTCTTTTACATTTCTTTCCTTTTCTTTTCCTTTCTTTCTTTTTCCTCTTTGCTTTTTTTTTTTTCTTTACACTTTTCTTTCCTTTTACTTTCTTTCCCTTTCTTTTTTTTTTCTTTTTTTCTCTTTCTTTTTTTTTTTTTTTTTGCTTTCCTCTTTTCTTTCATCTTTCTTTTTTCTTTTTCCTCTTTTGCTTTCTTTTTCTTTTTTTCTTTTTACTTTTCTTTCCTTTTCATTCCTTTTCCTTTCTTTTTTCATTCCTCTTTACTCTTTCTTTTTTTCTTTTCCTTTTCTTTCTTTTTTTTCTTTCTTTTTACCTTTCTTTGCTCTTTCTTTTTTTTTTTTTTCTTTTCTTCTTTCATTTTTTCCTTTCTTTTTAATTCCTTTTTCTTTTCTTCTTTTTCTTTCTTTTCTTTTTCTTCTTTTCTTTCATTTTTCTTTTTTTTTTTCTTTTCTTTTCTTTTCTTTCCTTTTCTCTTTTTCTTTTTTTCTTTCTTTTCCTTTTTCTTTCCTCTTTGCTTCTTTTTTTTTTCTTTTTTTTTTTTACTTTTCTTTTTCATTCTTCTTTTTTTTTTTTTTTTTCTTTCTTTCTTTTTTTTCATTCATTTCCTTTTTTCTTTTTTTTTCTTTTTCTTTTTTTTTTTTTTTCTTTTTTTTTCCTTTTCTTTTCTTCTTTCTTTCATTTTTTCATTTTTTCATTCCTCTTTGCTCTTTCTTTTTTCTTTACACTTTCTTTCCTCTTTCTTTCACCTTTCTTTTTTTTCTTTCCTTTTTTTCTTTTTTTTCTTTTTTTTTTTTTCATTCTTTTCTTTCCTTTTTTCTTTTATTCTTTTCTTTTTTTCTTTCCTCTTTGCTCTTTCTTTTTTTTCTTTTCTTTTTCTTTCATTTTCACCTTTCTTTTTTTCATTCCTCTTTCTTTCAAATTTTCTTTCTTTTCTTTTTCTTTTTTTTTTTATACTTTTCTTTCCTCTTTTTTCATTCCTCTTTTTTCATTTCTTTTGCTCTTTCTTTTTTTTTACTTTTTCTTTTTTCCTTTTTCCTTTTTCTTTTCTTTTTTCTTCTTTACTTTTCTTTTTTTTTCATTCCCCTCTTTGCTTTTTTTTTTTTTTCTTTTCTTTCTTTTCTTTCTTTTTTTTTCATTTCCTTTTTTCTTTCTTTTTCTCTTTTTTTTACTTTTCTTTCCTTTTCTTTCCTTTTTCTTTTTTTCCTTTTTTTTTATCTTTTTTTCTTTCACTTTCTTTTTTTTTTTTTTTTTTTTTTTCTTTTTCTTTTTTTTCATTTCTTTTTTTTTTTTTTTCTTTTTTTCCTTTCTTTTTTTTTCTTTTTTTTCCTTTTCTTTCACCTTTTTTTTCTTTCACCTTTTTTTTTACATTTCTTTTTTTCACCTTTTTTCTTTTTCTTTTGCTCTTTCTTTTTCTTTCCCTTTTTTCACCTTTCTTTTTTCTTTTTGCTTTTGCTCTTTTTTTTTTTTTTTTTCTTTTCTTTTTGTTTCTTTCTTTTTTTTTTTTTTTTTTCCATTTTTTCTTTGCTCTTCTTTTACCTTTCTTTCTTTTTTATTTTTCTTTCTTTTTTCTTTCTTTTTTTCATTTTTTCTTTTTTTCTTTCTTCTTTTTTTTTCTTTTTTCTTTTTCTTTTCTCTTTCTTTCACCTTTCTTTTTTTTCATTCCTCTTTTTTTCTTTTTTTCTTTCTTTTTTCTTTTACATTTTCTTTTTTCTTTTTTCATTTCTTTTTCTTTTTCATTTTTCTTTTCCTCTTTCTTCTTTTTTTTTTTTTTTCTTTCCTCTTTCTTTCACCTTTGTTTTTTCTTTCTTTTTCTTTTTTCTTTTTTCTCTTTTTTCTTTTTCCTGTTTCTTTTTGCTCTTTCTTTTCCTTTCTTTTTCTTTCTTTCCTTTCTTTTTTCCTTTTTTTTCATTTTTTTTCTTTTCTTTTCCTTTCTTTTTTCATTCCTTTCTTTTTCTTTTTTCTTTTTTTCATCTTTTTTTTCATTTCTCTTTCTTTCTTTCACCTTTCTTTTTTCTTTCCTTTTTTTCTTCCTTTTTTTCTTTTTCTTTTTTTTCCTCTTTCTTTTTTCACCTTTTTTTTCATTTTCTTGCCTCTTTGCTCTTTCTTTTTTTTCTTTATTTTTTCTTTTTACCTTTTTTTTCCTTTTCTTTTTTTTCCTCTTTTCTTTTTTTTTTTTACCTTTTTTCCTCTTTCTTTTTTTCTTTTTTTCTTTTTGCTTTTTTATCTTTTCTTTTTTTTTTTTTTCTTTTCCTTTTTTTGCCTTTTTTCTTTTTTTTTTTTTTCTTTCTTTGCTTCTTTCTTTTTTTCTTTTCTTTGCTCTTTTCTTTTTTCTTTCCTCTTTTTTTTCACCTTTCTTTTTCATTCCTCTTTTCTTTTTTTTTTTTTTTTCCTTTTCTTTCATTTTCTTTTCTTTCCTTTCTTTCTTTTCTTTTTCTTTTTACATTTCTTTTTTCTTTCTTTCACCTTTTCTTTTTTTCTTTGCTCTTTTTTTTCTTTTTTTAGGAAGGTTTCTTTCTCTTCCTTTTTTCTTTTTTCTTTTTTTCTTTCCTTTTTTCCTCTTTCTTTTTTTTTTTCCTTTTTTCTTTCCTTCTTTCTTTTTTTTCTTCTTTTCTTTTCTTTCCTTTTTTTTCTTTTCTTTCATTCTCTTTGCCTTTTTTTTCTTTCCTTTCTTTTTTTCTTTTTCTTTTTTCACTCTTTTCCTCTTTTTTTTTCTTTTTTCTTTCTTTTTTTCATTTCCTCTTTCCTTTTTTTCATTCTCTTTCTTTTTTTTTCTTTTTTTTCTTTTCCTCTTTCTTTTTTTTCTTTCTTTTTTTCATTCCACTTTCCTTTGCTCTTTCTTCCTTCTTTCTTTTCCTTTCCTCTTTTTCTTTTTCATTTCCTTCTCTTTGTTTTTTTTTTCCTCTTTTCTTTCCCTTTCTACCACCTTTCCTTTTCAATTTTCCTTTTGCTTTTCTTCCTTCTTTTTTTTTCCTTTCCTCTTTTTCTTTTTCATTTCCTATAAACCAAATTATATTTTTATAAAAT
This sequence comes from Acanthosepion pharaonis, assembly GCA_903632075.3. Taxonomy (NCBI): domain Eukaryota; kingdom Metazoa; phylum Mollusca; class Cephalopoda; order Sepiida; family Sepiidae; genus Acanthosepion; species Acanthosepion pharaonis. Next base: position 3,085,672 of record CAHIKZ030004961.1, on the reverse strand, counting down.
TATAAATACAAATTTGAATGTTTTTTGAATGAATTCTGCCAATGATATCATGAGTTACTTACACAGCTGACACAGAATAAGACTGAAATGTTAACCTTACACAGCATAACTTCAGCTGTGAGCTTAGCAAGAGATTTGAAATCTGATCAATTAAAACAATTTAACGCTTAAATCTAATGTTTCAGTGTAATAATTCAGTTTTAGTTCATATGCAGCATGAAAATGAAATGCTGAACTGTTTCAAAAAATGTTACCCACATCTTGAAATTTGAGAGGAATCTTCATTTTTCTCTACATCATGAAAATAAAATGAAAGTGAAAACTTAATTTATGAATTATCAGTCTAGTATTACTTGAAATAACTCATGAATTATGAGGCAACTTTATTAGCTTCATTGAGAAAAGCTTTTTCTTCTATGTGTCATATCCCTTCAGGATATTGCAGATCATTGTTCTCCACAATTTCCAGCCCTTTGTAGCAAATTCCCTTAGTAAATTTGTCTTTTTTGTTATTCCTCTTAAACCATGTTCTGACAACCATTTACAAAAGCTTGTTAGGTTATGCACAGTTTTCTTCTGTCTATCTTGCCTTGAATATATCCTGTCAGTGTCAAATTTTCTAAACCCTTTTTCTTCATAATGTGCTGTAGACATTTCAACTGCCTCCTTCTGATGCTAAATATAAGTGTCCTTTTTGTTTCCATTTTCACTAAAATTTTCTTCTTGCTCACATGTTCGATCAATGGTATTCTCAGCATCCTTCTGTAGAGCCACATTTCTTTTGCCTCAAGTCTTTTCTACAACTGTACATAGATGGTCCAGCATTCACTGCCATATAGGAAGACAGATATAACATAACAGTTTGGTACTCTTTTCTTTGTTGCTATCAACATTTTCCTGTTTCTTAATACTTAGCTTTTGGAAGCCATCTTTCCTTATCCCAATGCATTTTCGGATTTCAGTGTTCACATTTTCTGTCCTCTTTTAAAATACCTACTAAATATTTAAATTGTTGTATTTTCTTGATTTTGGTATCTGCAATTTGTGTAATTTGCATGTTGGACTGTTTCTTTTGCTAACAATCATACATTCTATCTTCTTACAATTGAGGTTTAATTCTTTTTTCTCAGTTTCCTTTCTATGTCTGCTGTCAACACTCTCTCTTATCTTCATGTCTTATATTTTTAAGATTGCGACCATCTATAATGAATCCTGGTAGGACTTCTAAGTTTTACTAGGATTATTTCACTATAAAGGCTGAATGAATCCAGTAAGAAGACACATCTTTGTTTTTTGCCCTTTTCTATTTTTGTATATTTCCTGAATTCATTTTCTATCTGTATGCAGGTCGTTTGCTCCCAATATAAGTTCTGGACAATTCTAATATCCTCCCCAAATAAATCAAGCCTAGTAGCTGAAATGTTTTTTTGTTATCCACTTTATGCATAATCTATAAAATATAGGTATATGTCCTTTTGCATTTGTATTGCTCTTTCTGATATCATCCTGAGCATAAATATTGTGTTCTTTGTTCCAGTGTTTTGAAACCACATTATTCTTGGGATCTTATTGAATAAATGCCTGCTGAGAAAATCATAGGCACTTTGACATAGTGTCATGGTTAGCAAGCTTGTATCATTAGAATAATTATGACTGAGCAGTGAGTTAGATCCTCACTAGGTCTCCCATACTTTCGGCCTTGTGCCACATCTATGCTATGCTTAGAAAAATCACCAAATGGTTTAAAAGTAGACTTAACCTGACTGGGTAAATCACTTTCTTTATTTCTTGAATTTTCCCATTGTAACTTAAAATGGAAAACAATCTGTCTCTTGTGTTTTTATACCTTTATTTAATTATTCATCATGAGTTGAAAGTTAAAGTCTATTTTTAAACCTTTTTACTTTGTTTTCTTTTTATTGGTGCTGCATTTTATAGATTAACATTTTAAACTTAGCAACAATCTTTATTATGACTCCATATGATAGAATTTTACAAAAAATGTTTTTTTTTTTTTTTTTTTTAATCAGTGTCACCCCAAGCAAAGAAGTACAACCTTAACATGCAAGGGGTTACAGGGTGTGGATTAATTAGGAACAGAAACATTAATAATTAATGAAAAGAGAAATGAATGCTGTTTCAAACCTTATCAAAAGTGTGTGTATAATCTATAAAACATAGGTATACATTTTTTTGCATTTGTATTACTCTATCTGATATCATTCTGAGTATGAATATCACATCTCTTGTTCCAGTATCTTTAATAAAACCGCACTGCTCTTCTTTGATTTTGGGGTCTAATTCTGGTACAAACTATTCATCAGAATTCAGACAATAAGTTTTGTTATATAGTGGTTGCTGGGTGATCAACTTGTCTTGCTCAATTGCTAGCTGTCCAGAACAGTAGATCACTCACAAGTTCTTGTATTCCTTGCCACTAGTGTATTGCAAACCACATTTTGTGTTCCCATAAGATTGTATAATATATATATATATGTGTGTGTGTGTGAGACTGATAAAAAGCAAGCCAGATTCTTGTGCCTTTCTTTAATTCATAACTATTAGTTCAACAGCCAGATATGTCAGCTTCTATTGGTTTAATTATTCTAGCTTTTTATGGGACCACACCTAAACACTTAATTAAAGCATATTACACATTCCTAAGCCCCTAATGAGATTTTGCCATTTTTTGAGCTTGGGAGAAGTGGTGGGCTCAAACAAGCCTAGAAACAAAAGAAACAGAGATGATAATACAATCAAGATTAGAATACAAAGATGAGAATACTTTCTGAACAATGAGAATACGTTCTGAAAATTGAGAATATAATCTCGGAGAAAATCCGTTCTGAAAAATAAGAATATAATCCTGAAGATTAAAAATGTGAATATAATATTGAAGATGAGTATACATTCTGATAGGTGAGAATACAATCTCTAAGAGGAGAATACATTCTGAAAAATGAGAATATAATCTCGAAGATAAGAATATATTCTGAAAAATGAGAGTATAATCTCGAAGATAAGAAAATATTCTGAAAAATGTGAATATAATATTGAAGATGAGTATACATTCTGATAGGTGAGAATACAATCTCTAAGAGGAGAATACATTCTGAAAAATGAGAATATAATCTTGAAGATAAGAATACATTCTGAAAAATGAGAATATAATCTCGAAGATGAGAATATATTCTGAAAAATGAGCATATAATATCAATAATGGGAATGCATTCTGAGAGATGAGAATACAATTTCAATTTCCTGTTTCCAGATGTAGTCAAATGCAGATAAAAAATGTTGCCACTGGGACACTTTTGCTTCCTTGATCCTCTCTTGACTGGCCTCTCTTGACTGACCTCTCTTGACTGACCTCTTGCTCACATGCAGATACACACACATGTATCACAAATGCTTGTTTCATACTCACGCATGATCTTATAACCTGTTAATGTTTTTTTTTCCTTTGATTTCCATTGTGTACACATGTAATTCCTTTTGTTAATAACATGCATTAATTGTCATTTTTTTTTTAATTCCATATTTTATTTTTATCTGGACTCATATGAGTCTGCCAATATTGTCTACAGGACAAAAGTTCCAGAAGCCCATAAATATTTACCAAAAAAAAATTCATACACTTCACAAAGAGGTGATTCCTGCAACACTTATAAGACTTTCCTAACATTTCTAAGGTGTACATTTATGCATATGGTCTTCTGTAATGAAAGTAGCTGAGGTACCTACTACAAAAAATTACCTTGAACCATTTTATTTAGTGTGGCCTGCCTGTGATGAGCCATAGGTCATGTGGCCCATTGCTCGAAAAAAAGTTGCCCATGCCTGCTTTAATCTATTTTAACATCTTGTTTCTGCGGAGATTTTACAGTATGTTTACAGAATAACAAGACACTCCCTGAAATATTAACGAGCAAAAGAAATTTCTGGTTGAGCATATACATATATATGTGTAAGGCAGGTCATATGGTATGTCGGCAGATCTTCAAAGAAAAGCTAAGATTGAGCAGAGTCAAGAATTAAGTGTGGGCTGAAGTGGGGAAGAGAGTCAGAGACGTCAGTAACAATTGGGAGTTGAGTCTTGCACTGACTGAAGAGTTTTTCTACTAAATGTACCAGTTTCTGTTTCTACTTCTTTGCTGACATAGTCTTATATTGTAAGCTTTCAATCTTAGCATTAAAAATTGTATTTTCCTTTTTTTTTTTTGCTTTTGGCTAGTCTCTGAGTTTTTTTTCAGATGAAATTTTATCATGTGCAGCATCTATTGTATTGGCTAGAAGCAAAAATTCATAGCATTTTTTAGTTTTTGTATGATCATCATAGTTAAGCAACTTCAAGCTAGTCAATACCTAGGTGGGTGACCACTTGGAAATACCAGGTGGTGTAATTTTGAATGTGCAGGTGGCGTAATGGATAACAGTTTAGAATTGTTAATCAGAGAGCTGTGTTCCAATTCCAGTTGAGATCGTTATATTCACTTATGCACAAATACCCTTGGGAAAGGTAAGACTCCACATCTTCTTCCCCTACCTATGGGTTAATTAGTAGGACTTGTATCAGTAGATCATTGTTATCTCCAAAAGATTCTTATAATCTAAAAATATTTTCTGGATTTAAATAACCTACAAAAGGGTGGATAAGCCATAAAAAGCAAATCAGTTAATCATTTACATATTTGTATTCAATCCCATACATGCCATATTATTCCACTAACTTTCATCATTTGATGTTCAAGACCACTTCAAACAAAAGGTTAGGAAGGAAACACCTATCAGTACTGGAATGAGCAATAACAGTGAACTTGAGAAACCTTTTTTCCTGAAAAATTGTTTTAAAAGAAAGAGTTTAGAAATTTCAAGCAACAGTAGCAATAACTGTTCAGTTAGGGAATACCGAATGTTCCCATATAAGGAAACAGCTATTACCATTACCATTATCATGTTTGGGCACATGGCCAAGTGGTTAGAACATTTGCTTTCTGACCATGAGACCCTGGTTCAAATCTCACCATGATCAATTTGTCAGGAAGGAGACTTCTTGATGTTATTGGTCTGGAGGAGGTGACCTTTGGAAAGTGCCTGAAAATCAAACCCTGGGTTGAGCCAAGCCTTGTGAGGGAAATTGGATAGATGGAACACTTTGGGGAGCCATCGATGGTTGTTCTAGCATAAAGTCACATATCATCATGACTGAGGGTTTGAGAAGGCTGGCCTTGTTCAGACTGTTGATCACACTAGATAATGTGCTCTCTCCCAGAAACTGTAACTAATGTCTGCTCAGCATAGTGGCAGTATAAATCATAGGTGGGTACTGTGGGTATTGAAAAAACACAGATGTCGGCAAATGGGGATTAGTTAGCCACCCTAGTAAACAGGCATCCTTGGATACAAGTGGCCAGTCATTTATTTATTTATTATCATATATCACTTTCATGATTCCATCCTCCCAGAACATGGCCTCTTTCTGGATAATGAATTTGTCAAAGTATTTTTTACAGGCTTCCAGAGAATTAGAGCTTTTCCCATTAAGAGGATTTTGTAACGATTGAAATAAGTGATAATCCAAACGTGTATGATCAAGTGAATATAGCAAATGTCTTAGGACATTCCTGCCATGTTGTATCAATTTCTTCTGGGTCTGCAAAGAGACATGAGGTTTGGCATTGTCCTGAATGAAGGTGACACCTTTCCAATTGGTTAGTTATGCTTTTCATTGATTGCTACCTTTAATCAATCTATTTAGGAACAGTTCTTGTTGGATGTGCATTGTGATGTAATCAGCATCATCTTGGAATGAGATATCAGGGAGCTGATTTTGATTTCCAGTCAGGTTTGTTACATTCACTTACATGCAAATACCCTTTGGAATGGTATGAACTCATCTCTTCTCCCGATCTATTAGTTAATAGCAGAACAAACTGGATTCTATAGCTTTGGTTGGCAACCAGTCTACTGCAGAAAGATATGACAACCTAGTCAGGTCTGTTACATTCACTTATCCACAAATACCCTTGGGAAATATATGAATCCATCCCTTCTCTCCTCCCCCAGCTATGCATTGAATAGCAGGTTAGACAAGGTTCTATAGCCTTGGTTGGCAACCAATCTACTGCAGAAAAAATGGCAACCTACTGCAGGAAAGCCTTCTGCCTAGTCAGACTCGAAAGAGACATGATCACCCATACATGTATCATGCATGGCACTTAACTGGCTAAGTGCTTGTCTGAATTGAACATTTGATTTTATGGAAAGAGCTTCTAATATATAATTGCCTTTTGAATCCCATAACATACACAGTATCACCTTAAGATCAAATGTAGATCAACTGGACTCATGGGATGCTCTTTTCGAAAATTGATTGTTTTTACTGTATTGGAACAGAGAATCCCAGATGGAAATGAGGTCCATCAAATTTTTTCTGTTAAATTGTAAGGTAACCAAACATCATTGCAATTCATGTATCCAAGTGTTTTATAATAATTCACAACTCTTATACAAAATATGGGAAGTATCTCTGCAAGTATCCCCTATCATGTGACCTGTCAGCATTTCAATTTGGTCATTGACAGCAGGCCTGCCAAAATGTTCTTGGCATTCCAGATCAAAATTTCCATTTGTGAACCACTTACAGTGCACTCAGCTATGGCACCATATCCATGAACAGCACATATCTTCTTTTTTTTTCTGCAGGATTTTTTCCCTTCCTGGAATTAAAAGTGCATCAAATAATGAAATGCGTCTCATTTTCCCCCATTTTCACTTTTAACATACAAACATTTAAAATTCACAATAAACATACAAATCAAATCTCTTCATGTGCCATAAATTTCAGTCACATGTCAAACAAAATTACGTATTCAAATACCACCTATTGAAAATAACTGCAAACTTTTATTCAGAAAAGATGTTGGTTCCTGATTCATTTCATTCCATGCAGTAAAAAGTTCAATCCCTGAGCTTGATAGCTTGAGAGTACACTAAATTTTTGAATGAGCTGTACAACAGCATTTGAACAAAAAAAAAAAAGGGAAAAGATAAATTGGTCTAAAACAATTTGGAAAAGATAAGTTGATATTCCTGAGAAGGATGGTTGATTGAGAACAACATAACTCATTGAGAGTGAATAAAGGGTTCTATTCAAAAATCTGTCAAGGTTACAAGTTGTAATATACACCAAAAGAATGTCAAGGAATACTAACAAGCTAAAGTGCAATAAAAACCAACAAAACAAAGAATGTGAATCAACAAAGTAATTGAACAAACAGAGTAAATAAAGAATGACTTTCTCTTGCACTGTTTTTTTACTAACCTAAATATTAATGCTTTTCTACATGTACACAGTGTTTTTAATAGTTTTTGGTATTTCTTCACAACTCAATTCTCATAAGATGCCTATTATATTTGATTATTTCCCACCCTACAACCCCTTTCTCCACAGACAAAATATTGCAAACCTCTCACTACCCTATCACTATTTCCATGGAAAATGTTCAGATGAACTACATTCCTTAGTTTCACCAACTCTAACCCTCAAAGCTAAGACTTTCCATGCTGCATACACTGAAGCAAAACAACCCCATTCTCTTCATCCCATGAACTATATTTTATGGAACCAAATCCCAAGAGGAAGCTTTCTTGAACATTACAATCTCAACCTGTTCAAGTCTAGGGTTAACCCTTATCTTTCTGACATATTCTCATAAACTGAACCTCTTACATCTTATATTTACTATTCACACAATAAATTCTTCAGTAGCCCTCTACCTCAGTAACAATCTACCTCAAGTAGCTCTTGGGCCTTGTATGGAGTGAACATTAGTAAAAAAAATATATAAAATAATAATCTATATAATAATCTTAACTAAGGTATATTAAGCAGCAAGTATTTTCCAAACAGGTTTTATTAAATTCAAAAAAGAACTTTGACAATCTCAGTCATTATCAAGAACAATGTTGATTCAATGAAACCTTCTTTACCACACTGATTACCAGGAGCTTTGGATATCTACACTTTTGATCCTCATATACAATATCTTATATTCACAAACTGGAAAAATAATGTAAAGAATTAAACAGATGACCTTGTCAGTAGAATTTAACAAATTCACTGCCAACCATGAAATAACTGAAAGTTGACAATTTTTACTATGACACTGACTAAAAATTAGTTATCTTGTGTTTGGCATTTTTTGATGCATTTTCATCTGCAGCTACCAACAATGTGTTCATTCACAGTGATACTTTTAGTGTGAAAACAATGATAAGACTTAAGTTGAAGTGACGTCATAAAGCTATAAATCAAAGTCATAAAGCTATAAGGCAAAGTCATAAAGCTATCATAAAAAATTTGTTTTTGACTCTTATAAAACTAGGACACCTGAAAAAAACATGTTAACAAAACTCGTTTGGATATAATAATCTGATTTTAAATTTGGATGTGAATCTGATGGAATAGTAAATACAGGGTTGCTCAGTTCTTTGTGTACAATTGCATGAATTTAGTAAAAGATGCATAAGTTTTTATTTGATGGCATTTGAGACTCATCTGCAATGCTACCAATCAGTGACTTCTTCACTATGAGTTTAGAAATGTTAACATGTCTGGATCAGATGATCTTAAACTCACTTTATGATTATTTCAGAGATTCTTTATTATCGGGATTTCTTGACTATATGTTTGGTCGATCAGATTAATGTCTGGAGAGCTAGGAGGACATATGTTTGGGGTGACATGATCATAGAGATTGTAACACATTCATTCTTGAGGTATCTTGAATTTACGAGATGGTGCAGTCTTGTTGGGAGGTGTACAGTTTTCCTTTGCTCATGTTCTTTATCCAAGGCTTCACAAACCCTATCCAACATTTCCTTCTATTATCAGCAGCATTGACCCTTAAGCCCTTTATATCCGATTCTTCAACTCCAAGAACCATCACTTTTGTATGCATAACCACTTGTTCCTGGGGTCTCTGCATTTGTCATTCCATTGGTTGTTTTGAACAAAAGACAAAAACCAAAATGTTCATTTTGAAGTTTCAACTTGCTCTGGAACTGATTAAATCTTTCCCATATTTGTAAAAACATCCTCATGCACTCATAGAGTGCCTTGAGACCCTGAACTCCTTAACAATGGCAGTAATTTTTCCAAGGCATCAATCCCCAACCATTATCCATTACATTTCAAGTCTTTGACTTTGTCAGCTATCCATAAAATTCAATTACTATTTATGTGTGTAGAGAAGTAATTTATCATTGTAAATTCTGTGTTGTGTTCCCTGGCAACCAAAAGGCCATCAAGATTGTCTTATCTTCCTGTTGGAAAAGAAAAAGCAAACAAGATTTTTGCCTATTTCATATATACTACTTCAGCAATGCACTCTAGTGGTTATTAACAGTTCTTTGATAAACTAAAATGATAAATAATTATGTATCAACAAAACAATAGTGTAGTATTTGTGCACTTATCTGATAATCAGATCTCACCAGCTGGAACTTCTGTCAAGGATCAGTGTAGCATCTGTTCACTCTTCTGATGATCAAACTCCCAGGCTGAAACTTCTGGTGAGATTCAGTTTATATCTGTGCATTCTTCTGATGATCAGATCTCACCAGCTGCAACCTCTGTTGTGGATTAGTGTAGTATCTGTGCACTCTTCTGTTTCATTTCTCTGCAATATCTACTGATGTTTTGCCAAATTCTATATATAATCACTTCTCACCAATTGGAACTTCCTAAGTATCAGTTTGATTTTTTCAAAGCTTCTCTGGTACTTCTTGAGACAAATCTGTGGACTCTGATGATAATCATATCTCACCAGCTGGAACTTCTGCCTAGGATCAATGTACTCTTCCTGTGATCAAAGCTCTCTAGCTGGCACTTCTGCTGAGGTTCTGTGTAGTATTTGTACATGGTTCTAATGTTTAGATCTCACCGGCAGGAACTTCTGTCAAGGATCAGTGTAGTATCTTATTTGCTGCATACAAAAATTTTGATTTACCCTTTCCAACCTAAATAGCATATAACAGCTTATAGTTAACCTGGAAACTGAAATAAAATGTACAATGGTTTTCCGCTGCTATATTTAATCCTGAATTTTAGTTCTGCCAAAAAAAAAAAAAAGACAAGAAATAGCACTGCAATCTGGTTTTGAAGACTAAACAATCTCAATTCCTTTATCTGAACAAATAAATTCTTATTTTCTTAACACTTTTTAAGTTTAAAATACACAAATGATTTTTCATATGTAAAACTCTATCTTCAAATTGCATCTAATAAACACCAAATTCAGATGATATGAAGTAACTCAGACTTCAGGAAGATTTTTGTTTTGATATTACATCAGAAATTATTATTTCAGGGTCACCAGTTTTATTCCAGGAAAAAATGTACAGCCATTAATTCTTTTTGACTATAATTTTTTTAATCATTTCAGCTCAAGCAAGCCAATGTTATGAGAAAAAAAAGCATTAAAAAGAGAGAACAATAAAAGAACAGGAATTAAGAAGACAGAAAATAATGATTTGTATTGCATTTAAATTTTTCAAGATCAAAGTTGACTGGAAAGCAAGAAGCTGGAAGAGAGTTTGCTTCAGTTAAATTTTTTTGGCCTTATGAACAACTCCATGATCTTGTGATATAATATATATACACAATAATTGTAAAAAAAATAAGTAATTTGCAAAAATAAATTTTAAAAAACAAGTGCAAAAATTTCATACTATTTTATGACATTTTTGCAATATTTTGTGAAAATAATTTTGAACTGAATTTTATAATTCTTAAAAAAAAGAACCTTCTCATAATTAATTCTAAGTTTTGTTTTGTCTGGAACAAGACAAAAATAAAAGGGGGATATCTTATGAACTGAATTAACTTTCTACAGCTTGCAAAAATCTAACTTTTTAACCAGAACTTTACAACAGCTATCCATATGTCCTATGTGAATAAAATAAGGGGTTACTATTTTGTGCAATTATCAAAATTTTCAAGGCCATCTTATTTCACTCAGAATATTCTTATTTCCATTTGTCTTTATAAAGATAAATATCAACAAAACAATGGTTAATAAGCCTGTCCCATGGATTGTTGTAGTAAGATTGATCTTCAGTAGGTGAACCACACTTGTGACCTTGTTTCATTTTAATATAAGCTTAGGAAATATATATAATCACTTTTCCTTATCATGTTTTGTATTCTCTGGTATTAATAAGATTGATCCTCACTCGGTGAACTACAGGTGTAACCTTGTTTCATTCTAATATAAGCTTAGGAAATATATATGGTCACCTTTCCTTATCATGTTTCGCATTCTCTGGTATTAATAAGATTGATCTTCAGTAGATGAACCACACTTGTGACCTTGTATCAGACCATTTTAAGCTTAATATCAACTGTCACCTTGCTACACTGTATTGATAAATAAACTCATCTCACAAGAGATTGATCCCTGCTGGTGACATTGAGACTTTACCCCCATTACTACAAATTGCTACAAAACAAAAACATTAACCTAAACATGCAAGTGATGTTCTTAAATACTCCTGTCAGATTGAGACTTTCCTATGGATGTCATGCATGTCAGCAAACCTATTCAGAAATATCTAAACTGTTGGCTGTATACAAGCGTTTTCTCAGATCAATTATTAAAAATTTCTTTAGCAAATAAAGCATGTAGGTCTTAGTGAGGACTATCCATCTTGAAACTTTATGGACTGGTGCTACAGAATCACAAACAAAGAAATATATTAAACAACAAAGACCACATTACTTGAGGACTTTCAACAGCAGCAACAACTAAAATGGATACCTTGAAGAGAAAATAATGACATAAGATGTTGATGTTCCACACTATTTCAAAAAAAGGTTAGGAAGAAAATCCCCATCAATATTGGAAAAGGCAATAAGCTAGTGGGCTTGAGATTGCTCTTTTTGTGAAAAATGTTTTAATAAAAAGATTTTATAGATTTTAACCAGCAGTAACACTGGCTGCTCGGTCAATGAGATCTGAATGTTTTCTTAAATGGTAATGGCTAATATTACCCCCCTCCTATTAGAGATTAGGGGAACAGATGATAATACTTTTATCACAGCCTGGTGGCTAGGGAGCAAAGAAAAGCCCAAATGGTTTAAACACTGGCTGTTTGGTCAATGAATATCAAATGCTTCCTTTTGAAGTATAATTTAATTGGTAGTAATAAAACTACGAACAGGAAAGAAATAGTATTGGCTCTTGATAACCAGCATAAAATGTCTCTGAAACGATATACAGAATTCATAAACTCGAACAAACTGTTTGAAGCTAAATTAAAAGAGTCCATTTGCTAAAATAAAAATGACAGGGTAGCACATTGCTATGATAAGATTTATATTTTGGTATACACATATATATATATATATATATATATATATATATATATATATATATATATATATAAAAATAAAATAGAAAAACAAAAATCCGAATATGCAAGTATGCTGTTTTAATGTTGTTTCAATGTCGACGTCAGACGTTTCGGTCTAGTAGACCTTCTTCAGGACATAGTTATTAAAACATAATTAAAATTAGACGATATTCAAGTCAACATGAAAAGACGATAGACATAAGACTAATCAAAACAGAATAACTGATTAGTCTTATGTCTATTGTCAAAACAGAATAACTTGATATATAACAAGGCAAAGAGTTCAACTAGCTTAGCTGGAGACAAATCTCCAACTAACTGCCGAAGCAAGCTCCCAGGTATATCTTGTGCTCATTATATATTAGCTACTTATATAGTCAGTCCACATAGGCATGAGTGTGAGACATTCTATTACAACACAATCAAAAAGTGAAATCAAAATTTAGTTTATATTAAATTTGAATAAAGGTTTTATTTCATGTTTTATTTGTTTTTACATATTTGTAATGTCTTCTTTTCTCACATTTATCAATATAGGCTCTTGAGTCTTAGGGGTATACAATAAAGGATTTGACCCCAGGCATCACCAGCCCTCTGCATGACACTGCATTCTATACAGTTTCATCATAATAAATTGCTTTCTCTTTTAATTAAAGTAGCATTTTTTAAATCAAAATTATAGTCAGACTCATTACAGTGAACAACAAATGCACTGAGTGCATTGTTTTTTAAAATATCCCTTTTGTGTTCATATAATCTTTTATTTAAATTCTTTGGGGTTTCTTCCATGTATTCCTTATCCGATAGAGTCCTAAAGAACAAAATGCGCCATATGAAAAATTTTTCCACTTTGCGATAAATTTTTCTAAAATTTTTTTGATATATGAAAATTTATATATCATTTTCACATATGTACGTGTGTGTGTCTGTCTGTGAGTGTATATGTCTGTGTGTATGTATGTGTTTGTGTATCTGTGTCTGTGTGTGCACGTGTGTGTGAATGTGTGTGTGCGTGTATTTCGAAAGGGCTTCTTTCTAAAGCCTTGAACTCGCACTCCCTTGTACAAAGTAAATATGTCAATCATATTTCTCTGCATTTCACAGAGACCTGTTTTAGTGACAGTTAGAAAGATGACCTTACAAACTATTGACAAGTGTCATGATTTTAACTTTTACTGGAGGCTTGCTCATATAATCCTTAGCTAAAAACTAGTCACTATCTATGCAATTTCCTTCAAAAAGCAGAGTGATAATATTTTAATGCTGATGTCAATTGACGACCCAATTTCTAGTTTTAAAAGCAGGACCTCCAAGGAATTCAAGGAGGCAACTTTGCAACCTAAAAATCGGCCAGAATATATTACTAGCAGGATCCTTTAAAATGTCATGGGTATTGACAAGGGTATCTAGTACCTCATGTGGCTGCTTTGCCTGTATCTTCTCATTCCATCCCTGATCCCTTAGAACTATTATCCATTACCTCATGCCTCTGCGCTTTTCTTGCACTTTGCATGTATCTTTTTATTCTCTCCCTTATCCCTTCCAAACCAATAATTATTGAATATGTCATGCCTCTACCCTTTTCTTACCTATTGCCTGTATCTTCTCATTCTCTGCCTTATCCGTTTCAATAAAACTATTATTATCCATTACCTCATGCTTCTGCTCTTTCTAACCCTTTACCTGTATCTTCCCATTCTTGTCCTTATCCTTTTCAGTATTACTATTGTGCATTACCTTATGCCTCTTCTCTTTTCTCAGACTTTCCCTTTAACTTCTTCTCCTCACTTTTTAAGTTTTCTTATCTAAATCACTTATCTGTTTCTATCTAAATCTCATATAATTGAAAATTGCTTTTGTTTGCAAATATGAAATAAAGAATTCATAAATATTTTCAATTGCAATCTCTCTTTTTATCCTTCCTTTTTTTGTTTTGCTTTATCTCTCCATCAAGAATTTTAATCATTTACAATTTTTGGTGCCTTTCCATTCCTACCTGCTTTTCCCCCTCTTGTTCGTTGTCTATCGGGTATCCAGCCAATTGCCATTCTGTGTTTATCATTTCATCGTATTCCCTTCCCACAATTTATGTATACTCTCATGTCTGTAATAATTGTGCCCCCACACCCACTTATTAATTTTTTTTAAATTCAACCACCCTACCACTCTTATTTCAACACTCCAACGCAATTTATTTATTTTTGTAGAAAATTCCTTGAAAAAATTTAAATTCTAAGAAAATAGTCACTGACTTGTGAAACTGATTAGATTCATATTCTAAAACATTTTTTAAGTTAAATTTTAAAAATTCATTCAAATTATAACTCATTCCATTCTAAAACATCTTTTAAATTTCACCTGACATCAAAGGTCTTCTTTCACACAGGCAATATGGCTTTGCTACTGTAGGCCAACTGCTGATGTGTTAACACTTATTGGTGAAAGAGTCTAGCAATTTTTAAATAAAAATGTTGCTTTAGATATCCTAAAGATATTTGACAGGGTTTGGCATGCTTATCTTCTTCACAAGTTGAAAGGTTATGCTATTACTGGACAAGTTTTTTCAAACTTTTATATCAAAAGGTGAAATGAAAATTATTCTGAATGACAACTCTTCCAGATCATTTTGCAGTAATGCAACTGTCCCCAAGGGCTTTATCCTTGGACCTACATTGTCCCTAATTTTCCTCAATTACCTTCCTGATACAATTAGTTCTCAATTTGCTGATGGCACAATTATTTATGATTGTCTTAACAGTAAGTCCAATTGATTTGATAAGATCAATTTGGCAACTGATCTCAAAATTGACCTATAATCTATTGTTAACTGTGACAAGAAATGGCTTGTTGATTTTAACACTTTCAAAATGAAACTGCTCTCTTTTAATCATCTTTTTTTTCCTTATATCAGAATGGCTGATACTAACCTCCAGGAGAGTGACTCATTGTGCCTTCTGGGGCTAACACTTTCGACTGACATGAACTGGAAAGATTATATTGAATCAACTGCTAGGTCTACAGATAAGAAAGTTGGTTCATTATGTCATGCTAGACAATTTTTCTCACTAGAATCTAACTTTGGAACCATCTGAAGAACTAGAACACGATTTAAATAAACCTTCTGAATGATTTTAGTTGCAGTTCCAATGCTTACTCCTTACCAAAATTCATAGAGCATAATATGTCAAAAATGCAACTTTTCATCCTCCATCTTTAAGGCACTCATTTGTGGAGAAAAACATTAACATTCAACAATGCCTGATTCACAAATGAATGATGCAAAGTTTCAATCAGTCTTTCAGTTTTTTAACTTATTCAGAAGAAAAATTTTGCTTTACTACTACAATTATTCAGAAGAAAACTATTTTTGCTTTCCTACTGTTAATAATCAGAAGAAAACTGTTGTTGCCTTACTATTGCAAGTATTCAAAATACTAGTTTGGCTTACTACTGCTAGTATTCAAAAGAAAACTATTTTTGCCTTCCTATTCAAAATATTAGTATTATTAATGTTAGTATTCAAAATATTGCAAGTATTCAAAATACTATTTTACTTTACTACTGCTACTATTCAAAAGAAAACTATTTTTGCCTTACTACTGTTAGTAATCAGAAGAAAAGTATTATTGTCTTACTACTACAATTATTCAGAAGACTATTTTGCTTTACTTATGCCAGTAAAAGAATTAAAAGTATCATAAATTTGTTGACAACTGATATTCCAAATTATGAAAAAGAATGTTCCTTGTTTATAATTGCCAAATATTTTGCCATACCAAAACCATTTATGTCTGAGAAATACATGATTGAATTATTAAGCTGCCAGACATTCAAATGTATTGTGATGGATTTTGATATTTACTAAGCTTGGTCTAGTATAGAATAAGGTTATTTTATAAACCATATGTAATTTAACTCATTTCAAAAGTATATTGACCTACATGACAAAATTGTAAACCATTTTAGGTACCCAATATATAAATATTTCATTTATCAAATGCCTAAGATATCCAGTGAAGATCAAACTTAATAGAATAGTGATCATCTCCTGAACTAACTTAAATTAAATCACTTTGAGGTACTCGTACTTTATTTTATTGCTTCCTCCCTCTGATCATAAAACTATTTGCCATTTCTATGAAATCTATAACACACAGTTTCATTTATTCAGTTAGATCCTATCACCTTTTCTATGAATCTATTTCTCTCTCTCTCTCTCTATATATATATATATATATGTGTGTGTGTGTGTGTGTGTTAAATTTCTCAGAATAATTCTGAAGATAAGACAATTTCAATAAAAAAGACAATCGTAAAATATATTTCTTAGTCATTGCCAAAACATTTCATCAATTCGTCTTTATCAAGGCAAAAGCAAAATGTTTAAATTCAAAAATATTACAAAAGGAATGCTCTTTATAAGTCTCTCTCTCTCTCTCTCTCTCTCTATATATATATATATATATATAAACAATTTACTAGTAATTTACTAGTTGATGGATTTTGTTAGGCATGAACAATTTCTCTCTTTCTTTCTCTCTCTCTCTCTCTCTATATATATATATATATGTGTGTGTGTGTGTGTGTGTGTGTGTGTGTGTATGTTTAAATTTCTCAGAATAATTCTGAAGATAAGACAATTTCAATAAAAAAGACAGTTGTAAAATATATTTCTTAGTCATTGCCGAAACATTTCGTCAATCTGACTTTATCCAGGCAAAAGCAAAATGTTTAAATTCAAAATATTACAAAAGGAATGCTCTTTATAAGCCTATATATATATATATATATATATATATATATATATATATATAATTTGCTAGTAATTTACTAGTTGATAGGTTTTGTTAGGCATAAGCAATTTCTCTCTTTCTCTCTCTCTCTCTCTCTCTCTCTCTATATATATATATATATATATATATATATATATATATATATATATATATATATAATGCTTTTAATATAATGCTTTTAAGGTGAGAAGATTTTCATCTCAGAATTCCACATGGTGAACATGGCATGAGCAGAAATAAGGTGGGGGCTGAATTTTTGCAACTTGTTTTTTCCTTATGTTTATCACACACATAAATATGGCATCACTGTACAACACTTTAAAACACTTAATATCAGTGGTACTATAACATGGTCTATTTTGTTACACTTCATTTCCATTATCCTTTCTTTATATTTCATGTTTCTTTTTTTTACTTCTTTGAACATGGTTACAAAATCTTTATCAACTGAAATATGTCTTAATATTTTAGTATTTTAGAGGTAACTGACAATACCCTTTGAATATTTTTACTTTTATGTAAAATACTTAACTTTTATGCATTCAAATATTTTATATACCCAACCTGATATTTTCATGGTGTGAAATCTAGGCTGTATTAGCAGACTTAATACTTAGTTAAGTGGTTTTTGAAGAGGTGTTTATCAAATGACTTCCTCTTGGATTGCATACTAATTTTAATAGATACAGTTTATATATAAAGTAAAAGAAAATCAACTGGCTTAATATTTATGAAGCTAAGGGCAAGTTTCCTGTTCTATACAATAAGTAACATGATATTTTCTGAGACATTTAGTTGGATACTGAGAAACTAGTGAAATATTTTAGAGGTTACTTTTCATTTTTGAGTTTCAAGAAGCTGGCACAGAAATAGCATCATAAGCTGTAAACATGAGGAGTCAGTATTTACATTATTTGTATTCAGACTATTATCTTCATCTTTGTTGTTTCTATCACACGGTGTCAGCTATTTTGTCCTCCTGCCTTCATCAGGTGATTGTTAATCTGGATAAACCACAGGGAATTTCAAACTGAACTATTTATTTAATTTTATTTAATTAATAGATTTGTTTTCATTCCACTAAGGAGATCTTATCTAGTTCTTATTTTTAGTACTGCTCAGTTATTGCTCACCCTGTTTCCAGCTACACACTGACCAACCCAGGGATTGAACTCACAATTACAATGTCATCAAATTTCCTGTACGTTATCTGGATCAACATATACCTGATGAAGAGTAAAATCGCCCAAAATATTGTGATAACAACAACAAAGATGGGGACAATAGACCGCATGTAAATAAGGTAAATAATGATAATTCTTCATCCCAGAAATTCAGACTTATGGCCTCATTATGTTGAAACATCAGTTACCATAAAATCACCAATGTTAAACAACATCAAACCTAGTCAGTACCTACATGGGTGACTGCCAAGGAATTCCAGGTGCTGTAAGCTTGGATGTGTGAGTGTTGTAATGGATAATGGATCAGAGTTGTTAATCAGAGAGCCAAGTTCAAATTCCTGCTGTGTTTGTTGCATTCACTTATATGCAAATGTCTTTGGGAAAGGTATGAATCCACCTTTTCTCTTAATTAGTACAACTTGTATCACTAAACCATTATTATCTCCAAAATAATTCTCCTTAATTAGTAAAACTTGTTATTATCTCAAAAAATTCTCAAATCATTAAACTATTATTATATCCAAAATAATTCTCCTTAATTAGTAAAACTTGTATCACTAAACTATTATTATATCCAAAATAATTCTCATTAATTAGTACAACTTGTATCACTAAACCATTATTATCTCAAAAAAATTCTCCTTAATTAGTACAACTTGTATCACTAAACCATTAATATCTCAAAATAATTCTCATTAATTAGTACAACTTGTATCACTAAACCATTATTATCTCAAAATAATTCTCCTTAATTAGTACAACTTGTATCACTAAACCATTATTATCTCAAAAAAATTCTCCTTAATTAATATGACTAAACCATTATTATCTTAAAAAAATTCTCGTAATCTAAAAATATTTTCTGGCTTTAAATAACCTGCAAAGGGTTAATAAGTCTTAGAAAACAAATCAACCAATCAAAACCCAAAATTCAGACAGAAATGAAGTATCAGTAATTAGAAAATTCAAAAGTAGAAAGTCTTCATTGTGTAAACTAAGATTTGGTAAAACCAACAAATGAAACAGATACAAATTATAGTGAACACATTATTCAAATATATTCTATTTATTGATCAGTATCAAACAAAATATAAACGTCTTTTTATTGAAAATTATTAAGATGCAATATCTCTACTAAGTGGATACCAATTTAAAATAAGATTTAATTAATTTGTAATTTATAGACAAATGAAAAAATACATTGGTATCACAAACACTGAGATGAAAACAAAAAGAAAGGTCAGAGAGTAAAAATGATAGAGAGGGACATTGAGAGACAGAGAGTATGGCACAGAGAGAAGCAGTGTTTCGACATGATATGGCCACAATCTGACTGATGATGTTGTGGCTAAATCTATTAAGGCAATGTCTATGTAAGATGCATTTCCAGGATCTAGGATGTTAGTTCAATTCTTGCCAGAGGTAATGTCATTTATTTCTGATTCATAACTGAAGAATAGACAAACCCAAAGTGTTTTGATAAAAACCAAGATTAAAACAAAAGAAAAAACAAGGGAATTCATTCATTTTTATTTCATCTAAAATGTTTGTAAGGTTTGAAAAAAAAAAAATCTTTAATATCTATATAAATAAAGATTTGGTAACATGAACAAATTTGATTAAAATTATAGTGGACACATTATTTGAACATTTTCTATTAATAAATTTCAGATAAAATAAAACTTCTTTTTATTGAAAATATTATATTATTAAACTTCTTTTTATTGAAATTATTATAAGATACAATGTACCAACTGAGTGGATACCAACTTAAAATAAAATTTAATAAAAAATGACAAATCTGCACCTTTTAAGAATGTATACTTATGTTATTAGAGATTCTATATTCTACTAGTAACACAGTCTGTCTATATTTCTGAGATGAGGTATTATGTACATTATTTGGACTATTGTCCTCATCTTTGTCGCCATATTTATCACAATGTTTCGGCCGTTGTACACTCTGGCCTTCTTCAGGTAGTTGGAATGTCGAACTGAACCCTTTATTTTGCTCACTGGGGTAGACTGTTCTATGTGCCATGTTTGATAGATGTCAGTTATCAGTTATCTCCTGAAAGTTCTCCATTGCCTTAACCGGGTACTGAACTAACACTCTTTGGGTCCTGTCACTGGATCTAACCAACGCCTTTATCCACTGTCCTTGAGGACATCTGGGTATGAATTTTTGGGTATTATAAACCTAATGTCTTCAGCAACCATTTTTACCAGTGCTCATATTGCAATTTTTGCTGTTACCATTTCATGTTTTTACCAGAGCTCATATTGCAACTTTGTTGTTATCATTGCTTTTCTCTGGCACTCCTTATTACTGGTTCCCATATTGTATTTATTTCTATGATTAGTCGGCTCAGGAGAAACGTGATAAATATGGCGACAAAAATGAGGACAATAGTTCGAATAATGTAAATAATGTACTAGTAACACACTTTAGAATTTAGGTGAGAATTTATTGTTAAATATTCACATGCATTTTTTGTCTACTATTACATCTGTGCATGATGAATAATTAAAAAGACACTGTATCAAGTAAGCACTCAGAATCAAAGCATTCTACATGATAATACAAGTAGCAGCCACACACAACAGTCCTTGTTGAAGCCATCAAGAAATCTGCTAAATGTCTTGTCTATTTCTTGGCATACAAAAAATGTCTTTTTAAGAAGAAACTGAACTAAAAAAAAGAAAAAATAACATTTATATATCACTTCAACATTTTCTAGAATATAAAAATTTTGGATTTGCACTTTGTTTTCCTCTTTGCAATTCCCTTTTCTTTATGAATGAGTTGAATAAATATATGAGGTCAAATTTGAGTCTCTTCAACCTTCCACACCATTTGACTAATCAACTCTCTATGTCTAGTAATTCTTTGCAGGTCTTTAAATAATTTATTGTTTTGCCTGGGGATCTTATTTCAAATTAAAATTCCATCATATAAATTAAGTGATTTGAAAAAGTTAAATTAACTTAGAATAAAATATTAAATACTCATAAAAATTGGATTTGTTAGCACTAATCCAAATGAGGTGTTAGATTTTATAATGTTAGATAAAAATTATTGATGAAATTTGTCCTGAATTAGTTATATTTTACGCATGAAATTTGTCCTGAATTATTTGTTTCTTTTGCATATGAAATTTGTTCTGAATTTGTTATAACATTTTAGGTATGAAATTTGTTCCAAATTAATTGTTACATTTTAGGTATGAAATATGTCCTGAATTATTTGTTTTTTTTTGTATTTGAAATTTGTCACAAATTAATTATTATATTTTGTTTATGAAATTTATCCTGAATTAATTTTGGGTATGAAATTTGTCTCAAATTAATTGTTACATTTTATGCATGAAATTTGTCCTGATTATTTGTTTCTTTTGCATATGGAATTTGTCCCAAATTAATTGTTACATTTTATGCATGAAATTTGTCCTGATTATTTGTCTCTTTTGCATATGGAATTCATCCAAAATTAATTGTTACATTTTGTATATAAAATGTCTCCTGAATTAGTCATTACATTTTAAGTATGAAATTTGTCCTGAATTATTTGTTTAACTAACAAGGTTCAATTCTGACAATGCTCAGCCATAGAAGCTCCCTGACTTGGGGTACAAGACTTTACCACATCCACCAAAATTAATAAAGATTAGTATATTCTAACAATATCAATAAAATATAGGATAATAACATAAAGGTCTATCAATATTAGTATAATTATTATGTAATATTAGCAGGTATTTTTGTTTCATTTAGTAGCACCTCCATTACTCAGGATGCTAGTTGATTGATTGATTCATTTTCTACAGCTTATCAACTCTTTGCAGGTTATTTAAAGCCAGAAAATACTTTTAGATTATAAGAATTGTTTTTGTTGAGATAATAATGATTTAGTAATACAAGTCTTACTAATTAACCCATAGCTGAAGGGTGAAGAGCTAGATTTGCACCTTTTGCACATAAAGGAATATAACGAACCCGATGGGAATTGGAATTCAGCTCTCCGATTAGCAATTCCAAGCCATTATTCATTATATCACCCACACATCCAAGTTTACAGTACCTGATATTCCCAAGTGGTCACCCATATAGGTCCTGACCAGGTTCAATATAGCTTAAAGTTGCAGAGTGGAGAGAGAAAATAAGTGTTGTGGATTCCGTGAATGGAATCCTGCACAAATAAATAAACAACGCCAGTAATTGAGATAGAAAAATAAATGTATTAAACGTAAGAATACAGACTTGAAGTGAAGATTAGTCCAGGAAAGCGGGTTAGTAGAAAGCAAATGTACAAGTCTCTGTAAGTAAAGCCGTAATCATCTCTCTCTCTCTCTCTCTCTGGACTCTTGTATTACTCTCTGAGAACACCCTGTGTCTGTCTCCGTATCTCTCAAACTGTCTCAACGTATCTCAACGTATCTCAACAGCAGGTATTCTCTCTGTCAGTATAAATATACTTTGGACGAGTCCATCTTTTGTAAAAAGTGAAGAGCCCCACAACAATAAGTAACAAGAATTCATTATTTAAAATTGTCTATTTCCAAGAACATGAAAAAGCAAGAAATACTTATTTCCCTGCCAAATCCACATCACTACCTTGTGATATGCCCTTAGTTGGTCACATATCACATCATTTACACACATCAGAAAGGTCATTCCATCTATGACATTTTTTGGGGGTGGGGGTGGGACAAACCTTGTTAGTGTATATATTATACTTAATCATTCAACAATCAACAAGACACAATTCAGGATGAATATATCATAAGGAATTTAAATTGAGTTTATGTGTTAGGTGAGACATTTGTATATTTCCTACTTGTTCCAGTAGTCAATGTTTAAAGATCTTAAAACCCCATTTTCAAAGGAGGTTCTTCCTTTAAGGGAGCTTGGTGCAACACACTCTACCTTCACACCATTTCTTTCTCCAATTCATTTTTCCCTCTACTTCGTCAAGCTTAGTAAATATATAAAAGAAATTTATAAATTCATAAAGTTGCATCCCTGTGCCTTTTCTATAAATACTTTCATGGTAATTGTTTAGATTAGTTCTTTGTTATTGTACCTAGACTTTATGAATTTAAACATAGATTAGCAATGAGCTCTCATCAATTTACAGTTGAATTGGTAAGATATAACTATAAGTTCTATGCTAACAGTTTCTTTTCTCGCACTTCTCACTTGTGGAACTCTCTTCTGGCTCCATGCTTTTCAGCTTATTTGATCTTTAAAAATTCAAATGCAATGTCAATCATTATCTACTTTTTTTTCATGATGATTCTTCTATTGTTCTTGATTCTTCATAATGTTTTCTAATTTTTTATATCCAGTAAACCCCTTGCATCTTAGTGGCTCAACTGCATTGCTTGGGGTAATTTGATTAAAAGAAAAACAGCTGGGTAATATTTCTAACAATGATTATAAGCTATGACAGATTGTTTTTAGTTTCATTCTGTATTGTAAAGTATGTTGAAAATACAATGGCTCGGTTTTACAGCAATTTGCTCTCTTTTGGTACAGGTGATACTGAATTTTAAGAAACAGCATTAAACCAAAATACCACCAACAGAATCTAAAATATATCGGCAATATAAGTTGGCAGTAATGGCAGACTCAAAAATTTTGCTGTTAAATTTTAGAGAATTTGTTGGCGCCAGTTTGGCAGTTGGCAATTCCGGAATCCTCAGATTTACATACCTAATCATCTACCTAATGGCTTTATTTACATTTTGGATAGGAAACTGAACAGATATTGGTTTTCAAGAAACATATCTTAGTGAGGAAGTGTCCTTTCCTTAAAAGTGAAAATAGAGCCTTGCTGAACTGTGATGCTCTCTGTAGCTGAGTGGTAAAGCACACTGGATGAAATGGTGGTTTCTCTTGCAAAAGGGAATACATATTCAATCCCTGCTAGGGAGCTCATTTAGATATAATAAATACTGTTTAAAGTGAAAACAAATTTGGGGCATCTATTTCAAACACTAGTATCTACTATAATAATGTTTAAATAATTATATATACAGGGTGTGATGGGTACATTGTTGCCATTTTATATTTTTAATTTTGCACATGTGCATTGTTTGGTTCTGATTTTGTCAACTGTACAGTATAGTAGGTTCAGTTGGGCACTGTCTGTGAGGAAAAAAAGCACCATGATGCAATTCACTCCACCAGAAATTTGGAAACAACATGCTGTACTGTTTGACATTTGTGCCAGAAGCTCCAATATGAACATTTGAGAGTGTTTGGGTGTCAATCTGAGGACAGTACAGAGGATAATAGTGATAATGAAGGTGTTTGAAGTAATCACTAGTGATGGCAATGTTATGCCTCCATTCATCTTCTCACAAGGCCTCAGACTCAACACAGAGGCCCACATCAAGTGCCTTGAGAAGGTAGTGCTGTCCTGGGACAAGAGGGTGGCTGCTGGAAGACCCTGTGTCTGGCAACAGGACTCTGCACCAGGCCACACAAGCAGGAGGACTCAGTCATGGCTGTCAGAAAATTTCTGCAACCACATCACGCCTTACATCTGACCACCTAACTCCCTAGACTGCCACCCCTTTGGTTATTATGTGTGAGGCGCAATTGAGCGAGAGACCAACAAAACTCACTGTAACACCAAAGATGAAGTAAAGGCAAGGATTATATGGCAGCATTTACCAACTTAAACAAGCAGATTGTCCAGAAGAATTGCTGGAGATTCCAAAATCGTCTGGAGGCAATGGTTGATGCCAATAGCAATTTTATTGAATAAATTTACTCTTTAGTATTTCAAAATATTTTTGTGTAATTTTGGTAAATATATCTGTTAAAATGAGATGTCAGTGTTATTTCATTTTCACATAATTTAGACAACATTTTATCTATTGCACTGCATATATATATATATATATATATATATATACTGTGGTGGCATCCTACAAGTTCATGTCAGTTTGCATGAACTGATTCTTAAAATTATAAAAGTTTTCTGAACCAGTTGTTAGATTATCCAAAAATAATGTTATATATTAATAGCTCATTGTCTATGTAAAATGTTTGTTATGATATGTTTGTACATGAGCCTAGTGAAAAAAAATGTGGCAAATCTTCTAGACATAAATTTGATAGGTCTTCCATTGGATCTTTGGGACTGCAACAATTCAGTGTGACTAAGAAACCATAACACAGCTGATGACACAAGAGTCATAAAGCATCAGACTTCTGAACAGAAATATGATGAGAACAGAATTTCCATCTGGAAGTATCTTAATGAATAAATGTTTTCTATTAAATTATCAAAATAGCTTAATTCTTTTTTTATACTATAAAGTGATTTGTTTCCATTCTCACATTGAAAAGAAAATAAGCAGAATAGGTTCCTAAATAATACCTACCTTTATAGAACCAGCTCCTGGAAATTTAGAATGCCACGACTGTATCTATCTATCTATCTATCTATATATATATATATATATATATATATATATATATATAATTATTATAATATTATTATTTAAAAATATGTATACATCCCAACACAGAAATTACTATAAAAAACAAAACTTTAAATTAAACTTAAAATTAAAGTTTTTGTTCCATTCTCAAGCAATGTTGAATAACTTTTGAAAAAAAATGATTTACATTTTTTTAAGCTAAATAGTATTATATAGTTTAAGTTGAATGGAGAAAGGGATTATAAAATTTTAAAAGGGTGTTGCCTTTTTATGACGAATCAGGATACAAGTCTAATTTAAGATGGCAAAGTATAAATATAGATTAAGGGTTAGGTATGGGTTTCTAATTTCTGCCTGTCAATACTGGCTTCCTTATATGAGGATGTGTCATTCTGTCTGTTTTTTAAGGGCATACATAAGATACACTACAAAATATTGACCAGAGAGACCCGTACTTAATCTGTCCTGCTGCTTACAGGGAAAATCCGGTTGTAACTGGTGTTGATAAACATGTCCGCTCATGATCTCTTGCATCTATACCAATGCATGTTCACCACAGGAAAGGACTGGAGAATTTGACATTCACAAAACATACTGAAGACACAAGGGACAGAGGGAAACAGTGAGTAACCCCACCTAACAAGCTTGTATATATGGACCATAGAACAGGCAGTGAGAGAGACAGTAAAAAGACAAACATTAGAAACAAATAAAACAGTACTTATCTGCTATGTATTATCAACTCTTCTATATGATAGTGAAGTCTGGATAATTTCTTCACAGATAAAGAGGAGACTTGAGGCAATGGAGATGTGGATCAACAGAATTCTGAGAATACCATGGACAGAACATGTGAGCAGCCAGGAAAAAATATCAAGAAAATTTAAAATACGTGACAATACTTATTGCCAGTCATAATAGACTGGTAAGTTTTGTTGGTATATTCCAAAGAATTTGTTGGCACTTGTTCTGTAGCTAGCAGTTCTTTTGCTTAGAATCAGTTGAAACTAATGGGCTGCACAATGAAGAAAGAGGCTTGGAAAATTTGATACTCACGGAACATATTGAAGGCAAGAGAGGCAGAGGGAAACAGCAAGTAACATCCCTTGTATAAATATATAGCTAATGGATATGAACAAGGATGGATAGTAAAGGGACAAGCATTAATGATACAAAGAATAGGAAGTTGTGGAGAATCATGATCGCCCATACATGAAAGAAGAAGAAAAAATTTGATAACATGTATACATGCTTCCATACCAGAGAAACATATTATTTGTTTATAGAATTGCAACTTCAGTCGAACATGTAATTCTTTTATTTGCTATATCTGTTTTACACATTCACATGTTTTTGTATTGGCTTTTCTACAGCAGTAATTCTATAAACATGGAAATGTTTTTTTTAAAACATTCAGTAATTATCCTCTACACTTTACAAAGTATAAATAAAAGCATTTGGTAATACCTTGAGAAATGGCACTGGCAAACCAATTTCAAATTCTAAATTCTTGTCATTGGTATTAATTTCCTACTCATATCCAACAGCAAAGTCATGAACTCAAACTTTCTTGATATGCCTATTGCCTGGTTCACACACCTCCTCAGTCTTTTGAACAGGAGTAGAGTTTTATCCCTTGCTTCCTGTTTAAGATTGGGTTTTTGGTTCCTTCTAAAGGTCTACTTCAACTCAACACTTCTAACATTTCTGTTTGAACTCTGAGATTTTATTTACTAATTATTTTTCCTCCTCAATAGGAGTCGATAGGTTCACCTATTATCCAGTTCACACACCTCCCCAGTCTTTTGAACAGGCATATAGATTTATCTCTTGTACCCTGCTTTGGATTGGTTTCTGGTTCCTTCTAAAATCTTTTTATTCTCCTTCACATCCCAGTAGTTCCAGTCAGACAGCTTCTTCCCAAGTACCACTATATGGAACAGACTCTTGTATGAATGCTTCCCTGAACACTACAGTCTTAACCTCTTCAACTCCAGGATCAATCTTTATCTATCCTCCATATCCTCATATTTTTCACTCCCTGATTTCTCCTCTTACTTCAATACCACTCACCTCATTCAGTAAACCTTAATCTTGAGTGAGTCTTGAGCCTTGTATTGGATTAACATTATGCTATATACCATACCTATGAACACTAATGGATATGTCCCAATCCTCATAAATATGCTGGACACTATTGTAAGTGGGGGTAATATACTGTCTAAGCAGTTCACCGCTAGCAGTGGTTTACCTACTTCACGGCGCTGGCGAGTATTGGATTTTGTTGATGTTATAAAGATTACCATTTCATTTCCAACCTCCGTTTTGGTTATTCCTCATTCAGTAACCCTTTCTAGGTTACAACACATTAGTAAATAAAAAAAGAACAAGAAGCCTCAGTTTTTAAAGTGATGGAATCATCATTGAGAATGAAGGATATCAAGATTACATCCTTGTGCATGATGAGTTATTTCCTACCCTACAACCTTTTTCCCACAGATGAAGCATTGCTAGCCTTTTGCTAATCTATTGCTAATCATATGGCAGATGTTCAGATGAGCCACATTCTTTAGTCACACTAGTCCACACCACACATTCACAGCTATGACCCACCATGTCATATACACAGTCAACTCATCCTCATTCCCTTCATATTCCATTAGCAAGGAGGAAGTTCCACTCAGACAGCTTTTTCCCTAGAAATGTTATTTTGTAGAACTGATTCCTGAAAGAATGCTTCCTTAATCACTACAATTTTGACATGGAGCCTGGAGTCAACCATTATCTATCCTACATATCCTCATAACATGCACCTCTTAATCCCTCCTTGTATGCCCTTACGACAACGTCATTCAGTAGCCCTCTACCTTGTGGGGCTCTCGGTCCTTGTATTGGGGGAACAATAGTATAAAATGAAAGGAAATGTATTTCAGCTGAAACTACTTGTTAAATCTCTATCTATAAAAGGCAGGATGTGTGTGTGTAATGAATGCACGGCCGCAATTTTTGAAGGATTTGCACCAAAATTTACATGCACATACTCCAAGTTAGAGGGTACGCCAAGACCGACTTTGCATTTCCCAACTCCCATCATTAGTAAAAATAATCGATTTTTTCATGCTTCTATGACAGTTTTCATGTAGTTTGCGGCCATTTTCTACTGGCCAGAGTGAGAGCCTATATCTGGCTGCCACGAATAGGCAGGAAGATTCTATTGGCCAGTGTGAGAGCCAGCAGCTGACTGACACGAATGTTAACTAGAATGCTAGCATGCAAAAAAAAATCGATAGCTGCATTTGTCACAAGTGGGAAAAATTTAAATTTACATGGCACTACTCCAATTGGCTCATTTGCTTGCTTAAACTCAACGTTGATTCTGATTCCGCAGAACTGGGTTGGGTGTGAAAAACTATTTGTTGTTAACATTCTTTTTTCTTTCGGTTTTTCCAGTTACAAATCCTTTTTTTTTTTGTAAATTTTAAAAAGAATTCACAAACAGTCCACCTTGACTGAATTATTTTTGGTGGTTATTTTCAAGGCAATTCTATATTTAAAAATTTTTAAGAAATGTATCACATCAAATTTATTTTTTATTAACCATCTGGCTTTCTTTTAAGCATACTTCTCTTAAAGGTAAGTGTAAAAGAGAAACCTAGATGGTTATAATATTTATTTATTTATCTACACTTTTTCATTAATCATTTATTCTTAATTATTTTATATTAATTTATGTAGACAATCCCTGCTTAAAAAAACTACCTAGCCGGATATGTCCATTTTCAGTGTAGACAGGAGCCAGTTATCCATCTATCCCAATCAGGTCATTTCTCCATGGTTTTTACTTTATACTTGAGGGTCATTTGACCATGAAAATAAAAATAACTTACTTTATAACCTAATTCTCGCTTTCTTTTTGCAGTAGTGCTTTATTTGCTGTTTGTACATTGGCTCACAAATGATACTGCTCATAAAGGGTAGTAGCAAAAGCCTATACTACCTATGGTTAATAAACACTGATCAAATTCTTTAAAATCTGGTACAAAACTTGATACACCTTGCTTGTTCTGTAATAGAGTGGACAGCTCTATTAATTGGGAGTGCCTAAAATGATGAAATGACTAGTATCAGTCTTAAAATTTCATAGTTTGATCCTCACTGTGTGGTTCATCATTTTTGACTTCATAAAAGTGATCAATTTCAATAGAACAAGGGAAGGTTAGCATGTTGTCATATGTCGTTGCTAGTAAATTTAATCCTAACTGTGTAGTCCATTATAATGGTCTTTGTAAAGGAGATCAATTGCTATTGAACAAGAATGAACAGAGTATGAGTTTCATATGCCATTGCTAGTAAATTTGATCCTCACTGTGTGGTCTATTATACAGACCTTTATAAAGGAGATCACTTGCAATAGAACAAGAAATTGTCAGTGTGTGGGTTTCATATGCATTTGCTAGTAAATTTGATCTTCACTGTGTGGTCTATTATACAGACCTTTATAAAGGAGATCACTTGCTATTGAACAAGAATGGTCAGTGTGGCTTTCATATGCCATTGCTAGTAAATTTGATCCTCACTGTGTGGTCTATTATACAGACCTTTATAAAGGAGATCACTTGCAATAGAACAAGAATTGTCAGAGTGTGTGTTTCATGTGCAATTACTAGTAAATATCGTCCTCACTGTGTGGTCCATTATAATAGTAATGGTAATAGTAATATTAGCTGTTTCCTGATAAAGAAACATTTTGCATTCATTGACTTAGCAGTCTGTACTGTCTGTCTTCAGTCAAAATTTATCAAAGCTTTCTCTTAAAACACTTTCTTTTTTTTAGAAAAAGAGGTTTCTCAAGTCCGGTAGCTGTTTTCACTCTATCCAGTATTGATGGGGGTTTCATTCCTAACTTTCTATTTGAAATGGTGTGGAATGTTAACATCTTGTATAATGACCTTCATTAAGATCATTTGTTATAGAATAAGAGAGTTCAGAATTCTGCTTTTGCATGTGATTTCTAGTGAATTTGATCTTTATTGTGTTCCATTAATTTGGACTTCAAAAAGGAGATCACTTGCCATAGAAGAAGGGAAAGTTAGAGTTCTAATCTCATATGTTGTTAGTTCTGTTTACACTTAATTTTCGCCCTATAATTTACTCTTGTGCTCATTGTAGGTTCATTCTAAAAGATCTAATTTAAGTGAAAAAATAATAATATATATTTTGTGAAATCTAAATTAATACAGAAACTGAATACAAGCAATGAGGCTGGATGTTGCCTAACTTTGAGCATTCAGTTTTATTGTATTTTCAAAAGCTTGTAGGGGGGAAAAAAAGGCAGAATAATGAATTGGTTAATGGCGAGTGTGAAGCATTGAGATGAAGAAGAGGAAGGAAAAAACAAGGATGAATGATATAACATTTTCCACTCCCCACTGCTGTGGTACTAACCCCCACCCCCCGTTATCCCAACTGCCTTCATATTTTCGGTTTATTTTGTGCAACGTGTGGGGGTGGCATGCTGAGGTTTTCCTCCTAAGTGTCAAGTAGCAGTAGCCACTTGAATTTAACCTCCCCACCTAATGACTAACTGTGACTCAATATAGTCGACTCGTTGGCCACTTGTTATTTGCTGGGGCCTGCTCTCATTGTGACGGTTCGGCTGAAGTTAAAGCAATGAATTAGTGAAGAGGACAATACAGATAGCAGGAAAAAAGGAAGTCAAACGAGTTTACTCTATAACGCAAATTGACAGAATAACAAGACAAAAAGACAAACAAATGAACAACAAAGAACCAGAGAAAAAACTGGATTTATTAAAAAGCAAGCCATCTATTCGCTAGAAGAAAGAGGTCTGGACAGAATTATATTGTTTTTATTATTATTATTGTTATCTTTATTATTATTATTATTATTATTATTATTATCTTTTGTTTTCACAACCCCTTACCTGGTCATTACCCAAGACCTAGGCTAAGGCCATATAGTAAATATATGCATTCTCTTTTCACAAATTCTGATATTAAGTGATAACATCACAACAGTGTTTATATTTTCTTTATATTGGTAATACTCTCTAGACTAGATGAGCCATTCCACATCCTATCTATTTTTAATCTCTTATAAACAGGGGCTTCCAGTTATTGTGTTAATATTCTTGTCTGTACCTTTTTGAATTGGTATACCCAGTGCTTGAATTATTATAGGTATGACAATAGTTTTAACATGCCACATTTTTCTAATTTCACTTTCTTGATAACTTATATTTACTCATTTTGTCATATTTTAATTTATTAATTATTATTATTTAATTATTAATTTTATTAAATTATTATCATTACTAATTTTTAAGTTAATTAATTTTTTTGTATTTGTGTTATGGCATATATTTATTTTTGTTGGTTGGTTGATTTTGTTTAGCAGTATATCAACACCTCTATGGATTATTTAATGCTGAAATCTAAATATTTTGAACATAATTTTATGCCTTCAATGATAGATAAAATTTATTGTTAGGTATTATTGATAATTTTTTTATATAAAAATGTATTTCTCATATTTTTATTATAAAAATGTATTTTTATACTTTCATATGGTTTTAGTATTTGATTGAGGGTTCACTATTTACCCATAGCTGGGACCCTAACAGGTGCTACCACCCCATTTTTGTTTATTAAGTTTAATATAAAAACAAAATGTATTTAAGTAGTTGTTACTTATTAAGCTCAGGTTAGTTTGACACAAGGCCACAAGTTTAGGGCACCCAATGAGGGTCGATCTCACTACTCAAGCAGATTAGCTCACTTAACTATTAACCCATGCCAAATATCCATAGTGCTTTGAGGGGATTGGGGGGGGTCTTTAGCACCCCTACTTTTCGCTGAAACTGAGAACTAAAGAGAAAACTAAATTTGTCTTCTTAGTTGCAATCTTTGGCAATGCTATTGAAAAACTTTACTGCCATTAATTTTTAAAGTTAATCAAAAAACCTCATTTTTTTTAACATTAGCTTAAATCAATCTTATATTCAAAAAAATGTCTCTAGATGTCATTCCAGAAAATAACTACCAAAAATTATGTATTTAAAATAAAAACAAAATATTCACAGTAGGATAATAGATCGAAAAAAAAAATAATTTCATAAGAGAATCAGATAAAAAAATATTGAATCGGGAATCTTTAAAATTTAATATCTATTTCAGCACCTCCACTTTTAATGTCTGATTTAGAATTTCCCTCCTCCAACTTTTTCATGTTTTAGCACCCTGTTTACCAAAATCTTAAAAAATGTGTTTATATAATTACCAAAGAGAAACTATATGCAAATTTCATTGTAAAAACACTGAATTTCAAAATTTCACATTGTCATGCCGAAATTACAATTTATTGTTTCTGGAAGATATCAAATGAATGACTTGTTAAAATGGCAAATGTTGCAAACAATAGGTGTGTTATTAATTTCACACTTATTTTTTTAAAGTAATTAAAACACTAATATTTAAGAGAATTGTTTCAAGAATAAAATTAAATAAAATCACATTTAATTTTATTTATGTAGGCATTTAAAATATTTTTAGAAGTCATAACAGATCTGCAGTTTTTTTTTGTTTTAATGTTGTGTATGTGTTCACTAGAATAAACGTTTTTTTTATTTATACAATGCATCATATTTTCAACCATCTTTCCTTGTTTAGTTATATCTAACAAAAAAGTATATGCATTTGCCTTGATAAAGTCTATCAGAGGACAAAACATGTCAGTAAAGAAATGTTTTCCTTTTCTCTTTATCTATACAATAATTTTTTTTATCTATCATTGAAGGCATAATAAGTACAATAATTTATAATTACAGATTGTAGCTGAATTAATACCACATGAAATAAAAAAAAACATAAAAAAGAAAAAATCATATAAATAAAATTTTTTTACATAACTTGTAAAGTTTCTTCTGAGAGTTTTGAGATGTTCGTATTTTTGTGCATAGATATGCATTATCATATCTGTGTGTATCATACATGTATGAGTTGGTTCTGAAAAGTTCTTATGACCTACCAAGAAGAGATGAAAAAATCTTGATATTTGGTCATTTAGCCAGATTTTAGAAATTGGATTACTGCGAGAAATTTTCAGCACCTCCTCAAACTTATGTGGGTGTATACATATTTATATTTCATAGGTATGTATATGTATTTTATACCCTTTGCTAGTATGTGCACGCATGCACACAAAGTTTAGTTTTGGCACAAGGCCACGTATAAGGAGCACCCAATGATTTCCATGGTTCCAAGTTGAATTTGGTCAGAATATCATGGTGGAGGGCCACCACACAATTAAATTACACAGGAGGCCAACTAAATATGTCTGACCAACTTATTAAACACCTACTATGTACTCATAGAGTGACCAAAATGCAAACAAATTATAAATCTGAATAAATCGTGTTGATAAAATTTTGGTTGGATTAAATGAAAGCCAGATTACAAGACTTATTCCTCTGTTTACACTGTTTACATTGTTCGGGCTGTTTTCCTCATCTTCATGATGTTTCAGTCATTGTACACTCCAGCCTTCTTCAGGTGACTGGAATTTTGAATTAAAGGGTTTGGTTTGAAATTCCAATCCCTTGATGAAGGCTGGAGCGGACAACGGCCGAAACATTGTGAATATGACAGCAAAGATGAGGACAACAGTCTGAATAATGTAAATAGTGTAAGTAGTTACAATACTTCATCTCAGAAATATAGACAGTTATACTTATACCTCTGTGTTGGTGTGTATGCGTGTTTATATGTTGTATGTTTGTTTTTTGGCATGTGTATATGTGTGTTTATGGATATGTATGTGTGTGTGTTCACATTAAGTGAAACCAGGAATAGCTGTTTTGTAGAATCACTTAGGCAATAACAGAGTCAAAAATATGTAATATTTTGTCCATTTTCTGGAAATCCTCTTTAAACAGATTTCCCCAAAGTTGTCGATATCAATCACTGGGGAGTCAATAGAACAGAAAAAGGGCTTGAAAAATGCTTGGGAGTGGTCAAAAGTGGTTTAATAAATAAATGATGGTGACTTAAAACTAATGAATTTCCAACCAAATATCCATGCTTTGCTATTGCTTATCAAACATATTTCTTCCATTAATGGTGTCAAACTATTAAAAAAAAGCACTATTCTGTTTTGAACATGTGGAAAGAGGAGAAAAGACTACTTGTTTTCAGTGAGAAAATGAAAGAAAGAAAGAAAGAAAGAAAAAAGATAAGATAGAAGCAGAAAGAGAGAGAATCAGATTAAGCTGATAAGAACAGATACTACACTTTGATCTCAGCCAAAAGTTTGAGAAGCTACTGTATTTTCTTGTCACCCCATGCTGGCAGGATTTGACACAAGGTCACTTTAATGTGGGAAGCCTGAGCACAAGCACCCAGGCCAGATCCAAAAATAGCCATTGGTTGCGCTGGCATTGGTATTATTACTGATCTCAATCTCTTTAGTGCAATGTGGGAGGTAACACTACATGCAGCTGTTTCCCAAGACCAGGCACGTCTCAATAATATTTTCAGTTGCACTCTGTCTGCAGACAAAGACATAACTGAGTTGCACTCTCTCCAAAGATAGAAACACAACTGAGATATGAAATGTAGTTTATCTGCCAAAGAAAGAAATAAAAAAAGAAGGGAAGATAAAAGTGAACAGAGAATCAGATTAAATTGATAAGAACAGGTACTACACTTTGTTCCCAATGAAAAGACTGAGAAATGATGAAGACCACAATAAAAGCATTATTTTTCAGATGTGCAGTATCATGGGGATTTTGGTTAGTTATCATTATTATTATTATTATTATCATCATTATTATTATTGTTTTTATTTTCTTTGATTTCTGGCGTTTACACATTTCTTTCCAGGTCCCACCCAGGGACCTAAGGTTAGAAATGGCGTCATGACACTTTCCACTGACAAAAAAAAAAAAAATTAAATTACATAGATAAAGCACTTCGTAAGGTGTGGGCTGTACTTGTCAGAACAATTTTTTGTATATCCTTGAGGCATGGACTTCCAGGAATCCCTTCAATTAGTCTACTGCAATCTTTTCCAACCATTCCTAGGGCTCCAACTACAACAGGGATTGTTGATGTTCCCATATGCCACATTTTCGAGATTTCTTCTTCAAGGTCCTTGTATTTTGACAACTTTTTGAATATCTTCAAAGATACATTGCAGTCAGCAGGGACTGCCATATCAATAAGGAGGCACCGTTTTTGTTTGTGGTCTTTAATAACAATATCTGGGCGGTTGGCCTTGATTGTTCTGTCAGTGTGTATTGCGTAGTCCCATAGAATTGTAACAGGTCCTATCTCCGTAACCGGGTCTGGGTGGTGTTCATACCAGTTTCTTTATCATTATTCTTCTTCTTCTTATTATTATTATTATTATTATTATTATTATTATTTGAACAAACACATCTAGTGTAGGAAGAGAAATAGAAATTTTAAAAGAAATAACAAAACATAAATCTAAAATGAGTTTTATCAAGAAACAATAACAAAGAAAAAGGGCAAAGGAATTTCTACCCTCAAATAAAAAATTATTATAATTATTAATGATCATTGTTTTGCTTGTTTTTTTTTTAAATACATGCCTGGGAGTCAATAGTGATCAGGGAATTCATGAATGGGTCTATACTAACAGTTTCTTCTCTTGCACTTCTCATTTATGGAACTCTACCAGCTTCAGGTTTACCAATCTTTGATTTTCAAAACTTTATATGAAGTGTCAGTTGTTATCTTGTGGCTTCTTAATTCCTGTTTTTATTTTATTGTTCTCACTACTTAATAATATTTTCTTTTTCAAATATTCTTCATTTTCTACACTGTCTTAGTACCCATAAAATAAAAATTCTAGGGACAGAAGAAAAATTAAATAAAAATTTATAAAATTCTCCTTGTCCATTGCATTCAAGGAAAAAAAAAATACACACACACATTATATATATATATATATATATATATATATAAAAATGTATATTTGGGCAGGAAACTTTTTTTTAAGATGTTTTGTTGAATATAATAGACAAGGAAAATTTAATTAAATTTTATTTAGTTTTACCAACATTCTTACATTTATTCGTTTGGTGGGAGTAAAGGAGTATAAAAATTGTAGGTATCGTTTCCATCGTCCCATGCTATATATATATATATATATATATATATATATATATATAGAGAGAGAGAGAGAGAGAGAAAGAGATAGATAGATAGGTAGATAGCTAGCTAGATAGTATATATATATATATATATATATATATATATATATACACAGAGAGAGAGAGAGAGAGAGAAAGATATAGATAAATATGCAATGATAAAAATATAGTTTTAAGGTATGCTATACTTATGGTTAAACATGCTCAATATCAGGGATAAACTGCATAGAAATAGAAATACAAAAGTTGACACTAAGGTCAACACTGAGTACTGACAGTCTATTTTATAATTAAATGCAATCATCAGCCATGAAAGACTGTCAATAAACAGTACGATAATATTTATTAGATATTAATTATTAACCATATGACAGAATTGAAGCATGGAGAGAAAGGTCTTAAGTTTGGAATTTTTGGACACGCCTATGTTCTTCATCAACAGACTGAGAAATAAACAGAGAAATGGGAATTACTCACCGACAGATGTTTTTGTGGATGGGGTATTTTCCAGTGAATAATTACATATATATATATATATATATATATATATATATATATATATATATATATATATATTGAGAAAGTAGTCTGACAAATTGGAAAAATGTTTTGGTGATGTGTTTCATCTGTTAGGACTTCATAAAATGCATCACAAACACTTTTTATCAATATGTCATATTATTTTCACAATATTCTTTCTTGATATATAAAATTATATAAAAATATGTCATATAATATATATGTGTGGGTGTGTGTGTGTGTATGTGTTTGTGTGTGTGTATGTGTCTGTGTGTATGTGTCTGTGTGTGTGCACTATAAAGAAAAAGTTTGGGGTAACCCTCTGGATTTCAAAGAATCACCTAAAGATTGAAGGTTGCAGCCTTTTTCCAAAACTAATTTACTAGCTCACTTCAGGCCAGAAGGATTTTTCTCTTCTCGAAAGTTTTTATCATTTAAAAAAAAATAACAAAATTAACCTATTAGTGCATAAAATTTCCTCAAAATTTAATCTCTTTTTGTTTATCTGGCTGGTTAATGTTAATCTGAGGGTTGGCAGATTTTAAATTTTAGGTAAGCCCTCTCTCTAAAAAGCCCTCTCTCTAAAAAGCTCTCTCTCTAAAAAGCTCTCTCTCTCTAAAGCTCTCACTCTAAAAAGCCCTCTCTCTAAAAAGCCCTCTCTCTAAAAAGCTCTCTCTCTCTAAAAAGCTCTCTCTCTCTAAAAAGCCCTCTCTCTAAAAAGCTCTCTCTCTCTAAAAAGCCCTCTCTCTAAAAAGCCCTCTCTCGAAAAAGCTCTCTCTCTCTAAAAAGCCCGCTCTCTAAAAAGCCCTCTCTCTAAAAAGCTCTCTCTCTCTAAAAAGCCCTCTCTCTAAAAAGCTCTCTCTCTAAAAAGCCCTCTCTCTAAAAAGTTGGACACCATACACTAATGGGTTAAATAGTTTCAGCATCCTAGATTAGTAGAGGTGAATCAAACCAAAGAAGGTATGAAATCATTTAAGTATTAAACCCTGAGGGTGACCTCACTTTTGGCCTATTATGTTTATGTGTATATGTGCGTATATGTTTAAGTAAAAATTTTTGTTTCTTACTATTACACTGATGTTCAACAAGAATATATTTTGCACAAATAAATATATCAAGATCAACCATGCCATATGCATTTTAGTAAACGCACCTTATTCCCTTTACATTCCAGTGGTGAAAAGCTGTTCAAGTTTCACTTGAACAGCTACTTCCCAAAAATTGCTTCTTTGTGGAACCAACTCCCAAGAGAAAGCTTCCCCAATCACCACAATCTTAACTGGTTCGTGTTTAGGTTTAATGGTTATCTGTTATCAGCTGGTTTGCTGGAAATTGTCCTTGGAGATATATATATATATATGTGTATGTGTTTGTATGTGTTTATGCATGTATGTTAAGTTAACAATAGAAAAAGATGATGGATAGTGAAGCATGTGCTTTTAAAATACTGTTACCAATTGCTTAAGCATTTAAAAAAAAAAACAATATCTTGTTTCTCGGGTCTTT
The DNA here is from genome assembly GCA_903632075.3 of Acanthosepion pharaonis. Lineage (NCBI taxonomy): Eukaryota > Metazoa > Mollusca > Cephalopoda > Sepiida > Sepiidae > Acanthosepion > Acanthosepion pharaonis. Next base: position 3,046,599 of record CAHIKZ030004961.1, on the reverse strand, counting down.
GTTCTCCTGTAAACCTGAGATAACATAATCAGTGTCCTCTAGATGCACCTCTGTATACTGAAACTCATTGTGTAAACATGCATTTCCAATTCTAATGATATGGGGGTCAGTGAGTAAATGAGTCAGATGCTACTGAAAGACAGGGGGAGTGCTGAGCAGGAGGGGCAAAGATAAAGACTAGTGGCATCAATATCTGAATTGTTATTATGAAGAAATTAAAAAATTCCAAAAATTTAATAGACAATTTCCTTCTTTTATATGCCATGTTCCTTCAGGACATGGATGAACAAAGCTCTTCACAACTTCCTATCCTTTGTAGTCATATATCCTCATAAACTGTGCCTCTTGCCTCTTAATCTGTAACCCTCTACCTCGAGTGGCTTTTGGGCATTAAACAGGGTGAAAATTATTTAAAAAAATACTAACACTACATCTTATCTATTCAGTTAATGTCAGTATGTGTGCACTTCCATAAACATTTTTTTTTTGATTAATTGATTTTTTTTTTATTTAATCTTATGTTTGGATTATTAATAGTAGCTAAGCATATATATATATATATATATATATATATATATATATATGTATGTACAGTATTTATACACATGAATATATAATTTAACTGCTTTGCCTTATGTACAAATAAAGAAGTCTTTGTTTTTTCATGAAGTTTTCCCTCTTCCCTTACCCAAACCTTTCTGCGTGCTTCTTTTTCTCTCTTTTTTTTTTCCGTAGCTGGCAGACATACAAATAACTTTCTAGCAGACATTTTTTGGGAAGTAATTTTCTTGGTCAACATATTCTATGACGTATTTGTTATTTGTATTCTACTAAACAGAAAAACAAACAAACAAACAAAAACGCTGTGAAACAACTGTTTACTTTAGAAACATTAACGTGAGTGATTTCTTCTATCTTTTTTTTTATTCTCCTCATTCTCACCAGAATCCATCTTGCATGTTTATATATCTACCCTTTATGTCCTTGCATTGGATATTGCTACTACATCTGGTCTGGTGTTCCTGCTATATATCTCAAGATTCTTGACAGAATCCAACAAAGAATCTGCAACCTTATTGGCCCTGACCCAGCATCTCATCTTCAGTCACATTTCCACTGCTGTAACATAGCTTCTCTGTACCATTTTTATAAAAATCTTCATGAGAATTGTTCTAAGAGATTTTTTCTTTGGTACCTTGACCTCATGAATTTAAGCACAGTACTGGATTGACAGCTAGGTCTCATCATTTGTTGAAATAGCTAGATGTAACTGTAAGTTCTATTTTAATATTTTTTTCTCTCACATATCTCACCTGTAAAACTATCTTTCAGTTTCTTCTTTCTTGTCAAGAACAATCTTGAAAAATTTCAATGATACATCAGTTGCTATCTTGTCTTTCTGAAATCTGTACTTTTATTGTCTTCCCAGTAAGATTTTCTCATTTTCTTTCAGTCTCAGTAACCCCTTGCATCTTAGTGGAATTATTACCTTGCATGGGGTGAAACGAGTAAAAAAATAGTTTTAATAACTTTTCTGAACATAAAACTATATAGATTAATTAGGTTAATTAGGAGTTTTACCAAAATAATTCCAAATGATTCTAATTTTCAGATAATTAATCACAGTCTCTTGGTGGTAAATTTAAATGCAATGTCAGTCATTCCTGTTCATTTATTGTTTTCTCTCCTTAATAATGATTTCTTTTTCTCATATTTTCTCACACTCAGTAATCTCTTGTGTCTTAGTGGCTTTATTGTCTTGCTTGGCGGTGAAATAATTAGTAGAAAGCAAAAATGAAAAAACAAAAGAAAAATTCCCCAGTACAAGTATAATTTTTTTAATGCCATGTTTCCTCAGGATATACATGATCATGACTCTTCAAAAATTTCCTTTTTTTTTATTATCTGTGAATTGCCATGCATTCTTGGGAAAGATAGTGGAGTGGTTTCCTGTTGCCTCCTTCAAAGTGTAGAATTACAGTCACATTAACATCAGACAAAAAAAATAGCCTGAGATAAACTGCAGACTTCCTAAAACTTTTGTTTCTTTCATTTACAGGAATCAAATTTTTCATGTACATGCGTATACAGTGTGTCTGAAGTTATTATGCAAATTATAGACATCTCAATAATTCAAATTTGCTTTGAATGTTTTTTGTCAAATTTTAAACAATTAATTTAGATGTCAAAACAAACCTTGAGTTAACTTTTTAGGTAGTTTCAACATGTTTTATTAAAGTTATTGGGTTTATTATAAAACCTGCAGTCTAAAATTATTATGCAAAATCTTTTTTTTATTTCAATAACAAGCTAATAAAATCATCATCAAATGATCAACACTTATAATAGAACAGATATGACAAATCTTTAAAGCATTTGCATCTTAATATTGTGATCCTTCTTCTCAATAACAGCCAGCAGTCTATTATTCATTCAATTGGTGATTTTCTTTTTACTTCATAATCGACCATAGATTTTCGATTGGATTCAGATCAAGATTTGATGGTGGCCTCTTCATTATCTTCTCAGGTAAATTCACAGGTAACCTAAGATACATGTGAGATCATGGATATGCGATCAAACAGTTATGCCTCAGCTGCTGAAGGTGGCACAGAATCTGTTATGGTTGTACAGGCCCACACAAGAGTGACAGTCTCAATTGCAACAAATGCATGTGAAGACACTCTCCCCCAATATTGCCCTGTTGTTTTCTTTCCATTGAGAATGCTTCTCCCAGGTGTCAAGCCTCTGTTTCTTCCTCACTCCAGCCCTCAGTGTTAATCACTTTTTCAGCATGAACATTTGTTGGCCTTTCCACCTTTTGATGTCCATGCCCATCACCTTCATGTCACTTTGCAGATGTCTTTGAAGTGAAGATGAGGTCACCTTCTTTCCAGTGGCCAGTTCCCCATACAGAAGGACCTTTGGAATCTGCTAATTTGGCATATGGTGCACATGTCCAAGCTAGTAAATCCAGTGCTATTAGAGAAGGGCATATAGGTTGGGTAACTGGGCACAGGTTAGAACGACGGCATTGGTGACCCAGTTGAACTTATTGATGCCCAGAAAACATCACTGACAGCAAAAATGAAAGGCATTGAGGTGTTGCTACTGCCTGGAGTAGATGCTCCAAGTTTCATTGCCATAGTAATATTTTTCTCTAAGACTTTCAAGGTCAGCCTGGCAAAAGTGGGGGCAGCTCATCTGATCTGTTTGTTCACCTCAGTGTCTAGTGAGAAGGTGTCTGAAATAGTGGAGCTAAGGTATATGAATTCATGAACCACCTCCAGGTCATAGTTGTTAATTTTGATGGTGAGAGACTGGAAATGCCTTGTTTGTTTTTTCAAACCGATGGTCAGACCGAACTCTTGGCAGGCTTTTGAAAATTTGTCCATTAGTCATTGCAGTTGTTCTTCAGAGTGTGCTACTAGTGCTGCATCATCTGCAAAAAGCTTGCAGTGTTGCCTGAGTAGGTTGGTGTTTGGTGTTGCTTCTTTTTGATGGCTACATTGAGGTCATTTGCACTTGCTTTGAACCTTTCCATTGTCTTGATCATATTCAAGTGTTCAGTACAGTGCTGGGGATGGTGTCCCTGAGAGTATCCCATTTCTACTGGACAGTTCCTCTAGATAGGTTTGCAAGGAGGGCACCCCTCAGAGACTTGATGAATAACACTGAGTTGGTTGAGTTCTGGATCATGGTGGCATTGATATGATGTTTGCCTGAAGGCTTGTCATAATGCATCCTCTTTACTTGGAGTCTGAGTTTGCCGCAAACCAGAAAGTGATCCATGTCATAGTTTGGCACTGTGAAAGGAATGTGTCATGTGCACGTTTCTTAGGTATTTGCATCTCATGAGGATGAAATCTAATTGTTGCCAGTATTTACAGTGGGGGGTGTTGCCAGGAGACTTTGTGCTGGGCTCTGACACAGAATTATGTGTTGGTGGTGCATTGCTCATGAAGCACTCACAGCTTGAGCAGTCGTTGGCCATTATCATTCATGGCCTAGCTACCTGAGACTCCATGTCGTTCCAGACAACTAGGCCACTCGTCATGATCAGCACCCACTCTGGCATTGAGGTCGCCAATTATTAGCAGCTGTTCCTCGTTAAGAACGGTTTGTATCTTCTTTGATAATTGATCATAAAACTCATCTTTGATGTTTTGTGAGAAGTATAGGGTTGGGGTATAAGTGCTGATAAGGTTCACAGTGCCATCAGTGGTATGTAGTTGAAGTGAATAGATATTCTCTGATCCAGCCTTGCTGAGTTCCACCATTTTCAACGAGTTTTTCACAGCAAAGCTGATACCTTGCTCTCTGATCTCATCCTTGCATTTTCCCCGTCAAAAGAAAGTGTACCATCTCTGATGAAGGGCTCTCAATTCTGGAAGCCATATCTCTTGAAGAGCTGCAATATCTACTCTATGCCGAAATAGTTCGTTGTTAATCACTGCTATTTTGCGGGTCTTGTTTCACTTGTTCCAACATTCAATTCTAAACGCTGTTGTTTTTTTCTTTGATTCTACATTGTTTTACTTAATGCAATGTTTGCAAGATTAAGGATACTTCTATCCCTAAGCCCCATGCGGCCAGTGAAGCAGGCCGACTGTGACAGGACAGCGCCTCATTGGCTGAGGGCTGCTCAGCTTCAGGTGGGTGGTAGCTGTCCAATGAGGCACGATGATCTCTCCCTCCATCGAAAACAACCCAGGGTGTCTTGCTCCACACTAATCAGGCATTGATTTATAACTGGTAGACTGTTACTTCCCATGTTTTGCTATTATGGTGAGGCGATGCTGGAGTGTTCTCTCCAGTGCGCAGGCCTGGGCAAGGTCATATGAGAGATCAGCAGTTGTCCATGCAACACATTTCCCCTCTCCCCACCACCAATGTTATCCAAGGGAAAAGTAGAGGCCAATATTACTTGGCACTGACACCCTTGCAGGAGTTGCTAGAACACAGTTGAATGTGACATCGGACTTTCTTAGGGACTCCATTTCCAGATTTATCCTCAGGGTTTATCCACGGAGCCTTTCCCAGGCAACAGAGGTTTAAAACCAGAGTTTTCTTTTTGTTAGATGAACAACCTACCCAGGCTAACAAGTTCCATCTACTCGAAGTATATATATACACGCATAAACACATTTTTTTTTACACTGGATGTAAAAAATTTCATGATCAAATGTACTACTTTAAGACTTATTGTTATATATATATATATTTTAAATGATAAAAATAAAGATCAACAGATAAATAAGAACATAATAAAAGTATAAAATTATCATCAAATATATGAGAACATTTTCTTTTTTATGTTAAAATATTTGAAAGATGAATAACAGAAGAAATTGACTATGCTGAACAAAGAAAACGTTGTAAATGAAACAAAATAATGTTATGACTCAAAACACATTTCCTACAAATTTGAAAATACGTCCTTGGCCATACAATTGTTACATTACACTCAATAAATAGGAAAAGGATAAAAGAATAAAATGTTAAAAATGTTTGAAGGATAAATGATAGGGAAAGAAATGGATGATACTGAACAAATAGTCAAAAATAAACAAAACAAACATTATGACTCGAAAATTGCTAAGATAACATTAAGAGCATTTTTGTACTGCCTTGTTCCCAACAGAAGTTACGCATGACATTACGTTACCCATTTCAAAATTCCAGTGTCCTAATGAATACCAAGATGCAGACAAAGGAGATAAAACTAACACACAAAAGCCATATTGTTCTTGATAATGACTGGAAAATCGAATGTAATTGAACAAAAGTAAGAAAATATGAACATTTGACACTTCATCACAACTTCGAACATAATATTCAACATTTTATCAGAAAGTTGTAAAAATATAAAAGATTAAAGAGACAGTCCTTGTCAATTCTTTATAATCAAACTTGTTTGTGTACATATATACACACACACACATATATATATATATATATATATATATATATATATATATATATATATATACTGAGTTACATATATACATGCTCAGTATAGTAAGGTCAGTTGAGCATTGTCTGTGAGAAAAAGAGCACAATGATGCAATTCACTCTACCAGAAATTTGGAAATGGCATGCTGAACAGCTTAGCATTCGCGCCAGAAGCTCCAATACGAACATTTGAGAGTTTTTGGGTGTCAAACTGAGGAAAGTGAAGAGGATTTGGAAAGAGTTGGATGAGTCTACTGGTGATTACGAAATTGTTTGCAGTGATCGCTACTGATAGCGATTCTTATGCCTCCATTTATCTTTCTACGTGGCCTCAGACTCAACACAGAGGCCTACATCAAGTGCCTTGAGGAACTAGTGATGCTCTGGGTCAAGAGAGTGGCTGCTGAAAGACTCTGTGTCTGACAACAGGATTCTGCACCATTCCACACGAGCAGAAGAAACCAGTCATAGCGGTCAGACAATTTCTGTGGCCACATTACCCCTTACATACGGTCACGTAACTCCCCTGACTGCAAACTCCTTGATTATTGTGTGTGGGGCGCAGTTGAGCGAGAAAACAACAAAACTCCTTGTAACATCAAAGATGAACTGAAGGCAAGGATTATGGCAGCATTCACCAACTTAAACAAGGAGACATTCTAGAAGAGTTGTGGAAATTTTCCGAAGTCTGGAGGCCGAAGTTGAAGCCAGTGGCGATTTTATTGAATAAATTTACTTTTTAGTATTTCACATATATATATATATATATATATATATATATATATATATATATATATATATATATATATATATTGTGTGTATATATATATAATTGTGTATATATATATATTGTGTATTTGGGCAGCAAACCCTCTTTTATACAAGGTTCATTAAAAACGACTGATATAAACACAAGAAAAATTAAATAAAAAACTTAACTGCAGTTCCTTGTCAGTGGTTTTTAACGAAACTTATATATACCCATATATATATATATATATATATATATATATATATAGGGAATAGGTTATAGTTGTTCCAACGAGAGATAAATTAACAACACTCATCAAAACTAATAGTAAATTAACAATGCTCAACAGAACCTCTGACCACGATTAAAAAAAAAATTGCTTTATAAAACAATAAACGCTGCCAAATGAGTATGTGGTAATAGTGGTGTTAAGAGAAAAAACGTCCTTTAGACACACCTTTTTTGCGGGTACGTTTGTTAAACTCTGCCAAAAAAAGACACTAACTCAGTGCGAAATTGAAACAGAAAGACTTTATTTACATTGCGAAAAGATTAAGGATGTAGAAACTTGTTCATAATATTCTTTTCTGGGTGGCTAAAAATTAAGCTTGGTAGAGAGAATCTCATAAGAAAGTGGCAATTTACATTAGATGCTAAAGTTTAAAAAAAAGTTTCTTGGCAGAGATTGACAGTGAACTTCTAGAGGTGTTGTTAAATTTTTTTACCCTTTCATGGTTGATAGTTCAATGGAGCATCTGGTGTTAAATGAGTTGACAAGTGAGTGTCATTTGTGATAAACTTGTAGAAGTTGGTACAGACTGGAAGAATTATAGTTGCAGCATGCGAGTTGTCTTAAGGACAACTTGGACTTTTTTTCGCATGTCCAAATATTGTAAGTTTTCAAATGTTGCCTGGAGTATTTTGCTGGTTAGGTGGTATCTCAGATTTCAGCGTTTTCTTCTGTAGAAATGTGTCCTGATTATCCACTGATTATGAATGAATGGTGATTAAACCAGATGATCATTTCTCTTATATTTGTACCGGTAATTTCTCAAGCCCTCTTTCAAAATTGTCGCATGTTTCAAATTCGGTTTCTCTGATTGTTCACGTAAATAATTCAGAGGAGTTCTATTTTCAAACTTTTTTTTTTTTTTTTTTTTTTTTTGAAGAAATTTCTTTTTTATTAACACGATGCTGGCATAATCAGGCTCAGAAACAAAATGTCCTGCCCAAACACTTCATTGGCTGTAATTTTTTTTTTCTATGTAAGAAAAAAGGAGCAGGAAGTCGTGTATGTTAGGAGATTTCTAATAATGCCGCTAGGTGGCCGTATATAAAAAAAAAAAAAAAGCACAAACTACCAGTCTCTTTAATTTCTCTCTTTACTCACAGGATGCCGTAATGGCAAGACTTTTTAATCCCAATAGATTCACGTATCACATTGCATACAACACAATACTGTAGAGGACTGTTGGAGTGATGTTGAGTAGATGTAGAAGAATACACGTGAGTTATGATTTTCACACATATAATATTCACCACACGCACTCTGTCCATGTAACTTGTAACCTTTCTTGTTATTAATACATATATTTGTTTACATATATTTATCGGTCTTGTGTTTGTTTTTCTTTGGACTTAAAATCCAACTTTCTCATGTAGTTGGACCGGCTAGCAGGAAAATCTTAACTCACGCGTGTTCTTCTGCTTCTACTCAACATCGCCGCCATGGTCCGCTACAAATGTAAATAAATAGTAAATAAAAGTTCAGAGTTTTAGACAGAGACGTTAGAAGTACAGTGTTGAAGTCGACTTGGTCTGGAAATTCAAGCTTAAGCAGGAAACAAGAGATAAACCTCTACTCTTCCTCAAAAGAAGCGGGGGGGAGCTCGTAGGAATTTGGCTTTAGTTTGTAACAAACACAAGTGAACACTGTCATACCTGAATTACAAGTTAAAAAATAAAATCCTTTTTACCTTTAGATACTGTCGGGAAGAGGTGCAACAACTTCTAATGAATGCGTTTAAGTATTGCTACGGCAAGAATTTGAGTAACTTTCGAAACAAAATGAATTCAACATTTTCAAAAAAGATTAATTCAACACATACGTGAACTTTTAATGATATATTCATACATGAAACAGTATAATTCAAGGAGAGAGAAATATATATTTGTATGTATACTGGTAAATCCAATAAAAAATAGAAACAAAAACATTTCTGTGCTTAGATGTAGTGTGTAAGAGTGTGTGATGCACTACGTGGTTTAGTTGAAATTAAGTAGTCAGATTGTCTGGAGAAAGAGATCTCCCCCGGCATAGATTTGCATTCTGGAGCTAAAAGGAGAAGAGAGAGAGAGAGTAAGTACTTTTAAAACGCTGATTGCCATGCAGACAAGGTGAGGTAATCCCACAATACTCAGAAATCAGATCACAGAAAGTGTGTAATGTTCCCGTCTAAAAACAAATGCAAACCAATTTCAAACTATTCCAGCCAATCAGAAAAGTTCAGGTAACACTTTCCGACCAATGAGAATATGCAATTGTTCATTTAAGAAAACTTTCTCTGGATCCTATTTTGGAAGCTAAAATGGCAACAGAAAAAAATACAGTTCATTCGCGTATGTTGAAGTCCTCAGGAATCCACGTCACTGAACAGAAAATTCACATTCCACAGAACATTACAAGCATGTGCCGTGTAAGTGTATTTTCAAAACACATCATTATCACGAAGAGAGAACTTTACTCATTCCGAGACACTTTAAATTAATAGACAATTCAGAAACAAACATTCTATTAATTGGAGACACATTGAAACATTGACTCTTTAATCACAACACTCACTTCTTCGAAATTGTAAAGAAAATAATGTTATTTAACCTTATGTACTATTTGAATATGCCACAAGTTCTTTTGTTTTTTTGTTTTTTAAATCATTTTACCTGAAGCAAGATGATAATGTCACTAGGATGCAAAGGGTTACTGGAAGTGAAAGAGAACGAGAAAACTTTAGTGAGAAGAAAGGTCAATAAAAGAACGGGATTGAGGAATGTAGAAGATGGCGATTGGCATTTTATTTAATTTTTTGAAGATTTTATGTGCCAGGGAAGCAAGAAATCAGATGAGAAATCCATAAACGAGAAAATAAATTATTATGTATTTAGTTAGTTCAACAATAAAACCGTGAGACTTGTTGCCAATCAGGTAGCACACTTAAAATTATGCAGTCGCAAATAGAAAAGTTCATCAGAACAGTTATCATGAAAATATTTATAGAAAAGACAGGGGAAGCCATATCACGTCGGTAAGAATATGACTGAAGTCGAGATGCCACGTCAGGTCTACAGACTTTGAATTTTGTCAAGAATCTCTTGAGAAATATAGTATTAGCGCCAAAGCATATCTGGCAGCAATATTCAAGTGACGAAGGGTAGACTTATAAGGGTTTATGATGCAATCTGACGAAATAGTCTGGTACGATACAATGAACCAACATTCCTTAACGGAGACTTAGCAATTGATTCAATATAATCACTCCAGTTCATTCCAGTGGAAAATGTGAGCCAAAGAGATTATCATAAGCCATACTGATGGTAGACAGAAAAGGTTCTCTATGGTGATTAAATGAAAGCAGTTTTGTTTTAGAGGCGTTAAAATTTACAAGCCATTCCTTGGCCCAGTTAACCACTAGAGGTAATTTTTAAGTTGCCAGTTTTACTTTGTCGGACTTGCTACTAAGACAGGAGTAAATAACTGCGTCATCAGTATAAATATCTAGATGGTCGACATCGGGAAGATTGTTGATGAAGATAATAAACATCATAGGTCCAAGGATATAGCCCTGGGACACCTCCGCATTAATTTGAAATGATGGAAAAGCAATTCCGTTCAATATGACCTTCTGTTATGATCCGCTTCCTTGTACCACGGTGATAGTCCAAGGTAGAACCAATAAAGAAGAATGCGAAAACAGGTATGGAATAACACAGATATATTACAAACAGGAATATATACAGAGAAGTAGAAGTGTTAGTATGAACAATCAGGTTTAGTAGAGAGAACAATGTAGTCTCGACCAGTATCACTATTCCAATGTCTTGCAGTAATTGTCTGAACGCGATTCTGTTTCAGACTGCCTCTGACTCGACTCTTGACTCGACTTGAACTACTGACTCGACTCTTGACTCGACTTGAACTACTGACTATATTTAGTCACCCCCCCCCCAACGTGGGCATCATGTGGCACAAGGCCGGTTTAACGTGGGATCTCCGAGCCCGTGGGATCTCCGAGCCCGTGGGATCTCCGAGCCCGTGGGCTCGGCCAAAAATATGCCCATTGAACCCGTATAAACGGGTCCAGGGTCGGTTTACCTCCCCGAAAGAGAATCCGCCCTTTGGCGTAGCCTCGTTCGGGTTCCTCCCCGCCCGAAGGCAGAGAGTTCAACCAAACAGCCGGTCAAGACTTGAACTACTGACGATATTCAGTCACCCTCGCCCACCAGGGCGTCATGTGGCACTAGGCCTTTTTAACGTGGGATCTCCGAGCCCGTGGGCTCGGCCAAAAATATGCCTATTGAACCCGTATAACCGGATTCAGGGTCGGTTTACCTTCCCAGAAAGAAAATCCGCCTTTCGGCGTAGCGTCCTTCGGGTTCCTCCCCGCCCAAAGGCAGAGAGTTCAACCGAACAGCCAGTCGAACGAGATCGACTTGAACTACTGACCCCTTGCCTACTCCTGGGGCGCAGTATTTATTAAGTATGGAATAGTCCATTATTATTATTATGGGTAAGATCCCATAACACCTTCATTCCACAAGTTTTTAGGAATGACTGGATCAAGAAAATATTCATCTAGAGACAGCTTGTGATTATGGAGAAGGCCAGCATGCCAAACACTGTCACATGCCTGTGAGATATCTAAATCCACAGTCCGAGCTTTGTCGTTCTTATCTAAAGCCTGATAGATGAATTCTAGTTTTGAGCTCATCTGAAAGTCTTTATCTTTGTATATATATCTGCGTGTATGTATGTGTGTCTGTGTGCCTTTAAGCACACAATAAAAAGGAATGTAAAATTGAAAGAGAAAGACATTGTTCATTTACAATAATTTTTTTTGAGAATATAATGTTTGATCAAAATATTCTCTTGAGTACCTACATAAAGTACAGACTTACAATAATAGCGGAAGTTTTGAAGGCCCTCAGTAGAGAAAGTCAGCAAAGATCATGAAGTGTTCTGACTGTCATTCGAAAGTTCAAAGGTCAAAATAGTAGTGAGAGATTCCACTTGTTAAATGGAAGGAATTGCAGAATGATTGTCGTTTGTGGAAAGCTTTCAGAAGTTGGTACTGCATTGTAGAATTATAACTAAACAGAGTTAATTGTCTTTGTATTATTAGGGAAAACATGGTCTGGTTGTGGATTTGTTTCAGACAAATATGTTCAATATTATCAGTTTTTAAGTTTTTGTATGTTGTCCCAGAGTTCTTTGTGGATCATGGTTATCTCAAACCTTAGTGTGATCTTTTCTTAACTTAGTTTTAAGGTTACTTAACTGACTTACTGCTCATTAAAATACAGACTCAACGAATAGTGATTAAAATGACTAACAAGTTTACTTTTAATTGATCCTAAATGGTTCAGTTAACAAATTTTGAAAATTGTCTCATGTTCCAAATTCTGACATTTTGATTGTTTGGAAATAATCTTAAGAAGGAATTCTCTTTTCAATCCCCCCGCCCAAGATCATTACTTTTTTCTTACTTTGTACCAGACATTGTGGTAAAAAGGCTCTGTCTGAGCACCTCATCGGTTAGATATGTCTTCGCTCAGATAGTGGACAAGGTTGTTTTTCTCTGTTTATTGGGGAATTTTTTCACATAAATCTTTATATTCGTACTAGGTGTAGAAGATAAAAGCTAATGGTAGTGGGACTAATCTTCCACCAAGTCAGGAATTTAATATGGATAGTTACAGCTACAAAAACTTTAATTTCAAATTAAACTCGTACAGAATATATTATATATCTGTAGTAGAATATTGTTTATTCGAGATATTGAATCAGATTTCGGTCAAGTATTAACGATAGGCAATGCTTCTATTATAATTTTAACAGATATTAACCCCGCAGTGTGTAATGTGTATAAATGTTTTGGCATGTATACTTCCAAATTAAAGCAGAAACTAAACATCGCAACTTGGCTGGCACCTGGGCACTTAAATTCTGTGAAAGTGGTATGTCCTTTCTTAGTTGTAAAGGTCTGAAATGGGAAAACTAAAGGATGGAACTCGTTTAAATATTTGGCATGAAAATAGAGATTAGAGTGACGAAGGGCTTGTGAGGTTGTGTCTGTGGGAAAGAGGCTTCAGGGTGGATAATAAATCTTAATGAATACAGCAAATTTAAAGCAAATTTTGATGCTTGCATGACGTTTTCTGAAAATTTGAATGTTTCTTTTCATTTCTAACTGTTGAGTGGAGGTAACATACACATTTTGAAATTGGTAAAGATTTCAGTTTTCAAGCGAAAATTGTTACTTATGGAAAAAAAGGGGGCTGAGCAATTTTTGGCATCCATTACACCATCATGCCTCCTTATTGATAGATTGATATACATTTCCTATTTGTTCTTTTATTTTATCATCCTGTAGGATTCTGATCCATATTTGATCTGCATTTGATCCTTAACTCATACTTGCATGGATATCTTCAAACAGAACAATTACAAATATATGCATTCCTCGAAGGACCAGCCAAACATCCTCTGCACTATCGCTCAGCAAAGTGTTCGCTTGCTCCGTCACGTCCTGCAATAGCTTGATGACCACCCTACTAAAGTCATCTACCTGTTCGACCTGACATTTGTAAACTAGCGACGACCTTATATGGCAGACCGCACAGCCGCTGGAAGGACGTCACTTCCATCAGATTAATCTGGCGCTGGAGGTCTGCCAAGACCGTGAGAGCTGGAGGGACAAGGTGCCTCACGTGGTGGGCTCGACGCCTTCGTGGCATGAGATTTAGCAGCAGCAGCAGCAGTGGAAAATACAAATTGTGAAAAGACATTATGCATCCAGTGCTCCAAGCAACTTTTGGAATGAAAAAATAATAAGCATCAAAAGGATCATGACTCCAGAGAAGAAGAGGGATGAACATTTTTCTTTTGTTATACTACATAAGATTTTTTTATCTAAAACTAATCTCTCTCTCCCCCTCCCTCATTATCTCTCTCTATCTCTCCATCTCTCTCCCCTGCAATCTTCCCCTCTTCAGCTCTCTTCCAGTTCGATCCCTCCATCTCTTCCTCTCCCCCTCTCGATTCTCCATCTCCCTCTTTTCATCTTACGCTCTCTCTCTCTCTCTCTCTCTCTCTCAAGATATTGTTTATTTTCAGATTTAATGGGGGGGTCCTTTAAACTACTTTGAAGCAATTTATTTATGGGGCATTGGCAAGAGATGTTAAACACTGCTATCTTCCTTCTTTGTTTCTTTGTTTCATTCTTTCATTTTTTTACTGAAACCAAGTAGTGTCTTTTCCACTATTCTACGCGATCAAAACAATATAGAAAAAGAAGGGTATTTGAGAAAAAAATAAAAAATTATTTATGATGTATTAGTAGGAGACATTAAACACTTCTATTTTCTCTTCTTTTTTTTATTCATTTTCTCACTGAAAATTTTTCTGGACCTGGCCTGGGTGCATACGCACCGGACTCCCCACATTAAACTGACCTTGTGTCACATCTTGCCATTATAAGGCGGCAAGAAAATACAAATGCTTCTCAGCTTTTTGGTTAAAGATCAAAGTGTAGTATCTATTCTTGTCAGTTTAATTTGATTCTCTTTCCACTTCTATCATCATTCTTTCTTTCATTTTCACACTGAAACCAAGTAATGTCTTTTTCTCTCTTTACACGCGATCAAAAAGGAATAGTCGATTATTTATGAGGTACTGGCAGGAAACGTTAAATACTTCTATCTCCCCTTTCTTTCTTTCTTTCTTTTTCTCATGAAAATCAAGTAGTGTCTTTTCCCCTCTTTCCACGTGATCAAAACGGAATAGTCCATTGTTTATGAGGTATTGGCAGGAGACGATAATTACTTCTATCTCCCCTTTCTTTCTTTCTTTCTTTCTTTTTCTCATGAAAATCAAGTAGTGTCTTTTCCCTCTTTCCACGTGATCAAAACGGAATAGTCCATTGTTTATGAGGTATTGGCAGGAGACGATAATTACTTCTATCTCCCCTTTCTTTCTTTCTTTCTTTCTTTTTCTCATGAAAATCAAGTAGTGTCTTTTCCCCTCTTTCCACGTGATCAAAACGGAATAGTCCATTGTTTATGAGGTATTGGCAGGAGACGATAATTACTTCTCTCTCCCCTTTCTTTCTTTCTTTCTTTCTTTCTTTTTCTCATGAAAATCAAGTAGTGTCTTTTCCCCTCTTTCCACGTGATCAAAACGGAATAGTCCATTGTTTATGAGGTATTGGCAGGAGACGATAATTACTTATCTCCCTTTCTTTTCTTTCTTTCTTTTCTTTTTCTCATGAAAATCAAGTAGTGTCTTTTTCCCTCTTTCCACGTGATCAAAACGGAATAGTCCATTGTTTATGAGGTATTGGCAGGAGACGACAATTACTTCTATCTCCCTTTCTTTCTTTCTTTCTTTTTTTCTCATGAAAATCAAGTAGTGTCTTTTTCCCTCTTTCCACGTTATCAAAACGGAATAGTCCATTGTTTATGAGGTATTGGCAGGAGACGATAATTACTTCTCTCTCCCCTTTCTTTCTTTCTTTCTTTTTCTCATGAAAATCAAGTAGTGTCTTTTGCCCTCTTTCCACGCGATCAAAACGGAATAAGTCCATTATTCATGAAGTATTGGCAGGAGACATTAAATACTTCTATCTCCACTTCTTTCCTTTTTTCTTTCTTTCATTCCTTCTTTCATATATTTTCTCAATGAAACACAGTAGTCTGTTACTTATAAGTTATTGACAGGGCGTAACGGTCGTTCACACTAACGAATGGAGGGATAATCACAATTATAATAGAATAATATATCTTATATAAAACTAATGCATCTTCCTGTCTCACTCTCGCTCGCTCTCTCTCTGTCTCTCTCTCTCTCTCTCTTTTTCACTCCATTAGTTCAAGATGGAATAGGTTAATGAAGACTACATTATGTTTGTATAATGTAGTTAGCAAGACGAGATGTAAAATGGACTTTTGTTTTCATCCTCTTTTGAAGAAAAAAAAAGCCAGTCCTATATTTCTCACATTCAGGAATCTTTGATTTGTCATTCTGCAAATTGAAGCAGAAGACATTTCATTTGTGTTATGGTCCGATTCCTTGTACCCCGGGTGATAGTCCAATGTAGAACCAATAAAGAAGAACTCATACGCAGGTATGGAATAACACAGATATATTACAAACAGGAATATATACAGAAAAGTAGAAGTGTTAGTATGAACAATCAGGTTTAGTAGAGAGAACAATGTAGTCTCGGCCAGTATCACTATTCCAATATCTTGCAGTAATTGTCTAAACGAGACTCTGTTTCGGACTGCCTCTGACTCGACTCTTGACTCGATTAAACTACTGACTCGACTTGAACTACTGACTCCACCAGAACTACTGACTATATTTAGTCACCCCCCCCCCACGTGGGCATCATGTGGCGCAAGGCCGGTTTTAACGTGGGATCTCCGAGCCCGTGGGCTCGGCCAAAAATATGCCCATTGAACCCGTATAAACGGGTTCAGGGTCGGTTTACCTCCCCGAAAGAGAATCCGCCCTTCGGCGTAGCCTCCTTCGGGTTCCTCCCTGCCCGAAGGCAGAGAGTTCAACCGATCTGTCGTTCAATACTTGAGCGACTGACGATATTCAGTCACCCCCCCCCACGAGGGCGTCATGTGGCACAAGGCCGGTTTAACGTGGGATCTCCGAGCCTGTGGGATCTCCGAGCCTGTGGGATCTCCGAGCCTGTGGGCTCGGCCAAAAATATGCCCATTGAACCCGTATAAACGGGTTCAGGGTCGGTTTACCTCGCCGAAAGAGAATCCGCCCTTTGGCGTAGCCTCTTTCGGGTTCCTTCCAGACCGAAGGAAGAGAGTTCAACCGATCAGCCGATCGAGACTTGAACGACCGACTCCTTGCCTACTCCTGAGGCGCAGTATTTATTAAGTATGGAATAGTCCATTATTATTATCATGGGTAACATCCCATAACAATCTGTTATAAATTTGTCCCTTTGGTCTTTTCTAAGAGCTTACCAAAATAAATTAATACAAATTTATCTTCTTCTTCTTTTATGCGCCATATCTTTTAAGGATATCGGTGATCATAATGCTCTACACCTTCCTCTTGCTCTAAATAAGACATTGTTATTTTATCATCCCTCATTGTCATTGTTTTGCTATCCATTCACTCAAACTTGCTAAGGAGGTTACCCACTATTTCTCTTGCTTTCACTATACCCTGTGAGTGTTAACGTCTCCAAGCCCTCTTTCCTTATTATGTGTTCCAGAAGTTTCAGCTGTTCTTACTGATTGTAAGTATGACTTTCGTTGTTCCTATTTTCCTTAAGACTTTCTCATTGCTCAAATATTCTATCATCCATTCACACGAACAATGATTGACTCGTTTTCTGCGGTTTATCAACCCTTTACAAGTTATTTAAAGTCAAAAAATATATTAACATTGTAAGAATCAAAAAAAAAATAATTGTTTAGTGATACAAGTCTTACTAATTAACCCATAGCTTGGAGGAGAAGAGGTGAATTCATACCATTTCGCAATGGTATTTCCACTTAAGTGAATATAACGACTATATTGGAAACTCGGCTCTCCGATTAACAATTCCGAGCCGTTATCCATATTACCACAAGCACATCCAAGCTTACGACACCTGGTATTTCCAAACGGAAATGAGAGAGAGAGAGAGAAATATAAAGAGAGAAATAGAGAGAGAGAAAGATAGAGAAAGAGAGAAATATCATAAATTTATTGCCTCTTTTAATAATTATGATAATCCGTAGGATGAATGAAACTGTTATTCAACACGTAGTATATCAAATGTTGGAATCCAAGAGGAGACAACTATCCTCGTTACTTGTTCCATGAAATTGTATCTTCTGCAATGAGGTTATTTTATGGCCGATTAAAATATTTTAAAGTTTATCAACTTGAAAAAAATTGCTCACTAAAAAAAAGAGAAAGGCTTATCTGAGATTTAGTCTCTGAAGTTTAAATTTTGTTAGTTTTATAGTACATCTACTCCTGGTTGTTGGTGAAATCAGTTCGATTGGAGGATTGGAAACAGACTTTACTAATTAACCCATACCTGGAGGTGAAAAGGTGGCTTTATACCTTTCCCAGTGGTATCTGCATGTAAGTGAATATAACGGGCCTAACTGGAATTGGAACTCGGCTCTCCGATTAAGAATTGTGCCATTATCCATTACACCACCCAAATATCCAAGCTTACAGCACCTGGTATTCCTAAGCGGTCACCCATCTAGGTACTGATCAAGCTCGATGTTGCTTAACTTCAGTGATAATACGGAAACTGGTGTTTCAATGTGATGTGGTCGTAAGCCTAAAAACGGTTAGCAGAGAATTTATGTGACCGTAAGCCCCATTCACACAAGCTTAAGTAGTTTACTGGCTTTTTCCCACTGCTTCTCTTGTCTTCAGTATGTCCTTTGAGTATTTCACTCTCCAAACCTCCATTTCTCATTATGTGTCCTGGAAATGTTAGCTGTCATTTTCTGACTCTAAGTGTTTTCTTGAATCTAAAAAGATCTATAAATAGAATATTTTACAATGCTACAAATACTAATGACACAAAAATAACGGTTCTCGTTTTCTCCCTAAGGCAGTTGTTCCCAAACGACACAGTGTTCCTCATAGGTACAGCGGAAGAGGATAACAGGTGAGGGAGAATGATTGAAAGACAATCAAAGTTTTAGAAACAGTTTCTAAAAATTCATATGCCAAAAGTAAATATGATTTCAAAATTTAAAATATTCTTATGAATTACTTGTAATTGCATGCTTGAGTCTCCGTATAAATAATTATTGACCGAATTTTATCATTGTGATATTTTTGCATTTTGTCAAGTATTAAGAATATAGTAACTAGTATCCGCAAATGGGGGGTGATAATGTTCTAACTTTGAATCCGCAGTTAAATAACTCTCTCTGTTTTTTTTTTTAAATTTTAAATGTACTTTTTATCACATAAAATTTGGTGCGGCACAAGCAAATTTTAATTCCAAAAATTCTGCCAGAGAGAAAAAGTTTGAGAACCACTGGTCTAAGGAGAAGTATTTAAAATGAATGATGATATAAGATAGGACTGATCGTCTCAAGTTTCTCCTTGAAGTCATGCTAATTTGCTATCATATTTCAGTTACATTCTGACATATTAATGTACAGTTTAGTGCAATTTTGTTTTTGCTTTTTTATTCCTGAATATAGTTGAAAAATGATGCCATCTAGCTGCAACTTGACCTATTTTTATTAAAAAAATTATTTGTAAATAATTTCTACCAGAATGTTTCAGATGAGGAATTATCTTTATAATATGCTTTACTATTTGGTTGCTATACTCCATACTGTTTCGGTCATTGTATTCTCCCGCCTTCTTCAGACATCTGTCAATATACTTGGCAACGTTTGTCTGAATTTTAAACTGAACCTTTTATTATTGTTCTCATTCCACTTTCCATACTTAGGGGATATTTCATATAAGTTAATACTTGTAGTATTAGAGTACCAAAGAGACTTCGTAATCATTTTATCGAAACTTCGGAAAGCAAACGAACTGACTCAAGGGTATAAAATAAATAATATATTTTATTATTTCGATATTAGATTAGAATGAGTCCTTTGATATTCGATGTAGCAAAAAGTTTGTTTATAAGGCGGATATTGGTTGCAGTCTGGAGAAAGGGCATTTCAGCTTGGTAGTGGGGTAGTTTCGGGGGTCACACCTTGCTTAGAAATAAGTCAGCGTCAATCTACTGTTTTGTTGTTGTTGTTTTGGGGTTTTTTTGTTTTTTTTTTTTTTTTTTCTCAAACCTAAGAAGAGCAGAAATATCATGAACAGATTACCTCTTAACTACTTCTTCATGCGTCACGTATGGCTGGTTTCTCCGCGGTAGGGTCTTTTGTTGTCACTCTCGCCGTCGCTTATAGCTTATCGCTCAGGGGTGTCAGCTTATATCCTTTTGACCAGGCTCTGAGAATCAGACGCGAACCATGATTTATTTTTGGTAGATTTGTAGTCATAAATAAGCTGGACCCACAAACGTCCAGCGTTTTGGTGTTGCATTCAGTCTTTTCTTCTTCCTCTTTTTATTTGACGGGTTGCCTTCTTGTTAATTGAGAGAGAAGTTTAAAGAAAGAAAGAAAGGTTTTAAAGGAAAGTGCAAATGACTTATTTTTATTTTAATTCTTTTTATTTTTGTTTATCTTTTATTTTTATCGGGACTCACTAAATACTCACCACTTTTAATCCACTTTGCATCTCTGGTCCAACCCCAGGATTGAACTCACAACTGTTAGGGAACCAGATATGCCTGTTGGTTACAAGCATGGGTCAAGATATCTGGTTCTCTGATTGTTGTGTGTTTATTCCCTGTGCCTGGTACTATTGAAAGATCATATACACTTTTGCAGCAGATTGATTCATTTTTTTATGTCTTGTCAACATTTACAGGTTATTTAGAGCCTTATTTATAACCTGGAGATTTCCATTTTAACCTTTTGTTTAGAATAGTCTGGAACATCAAAGACGATGAAAGGTAGCGAAACAAAATGGCATATATGGGTTGAATGAATCTATGTACAAATATGTAAATATTGTCTTTGAAATTCACTCAAAAAATGCTATGATTGATTGATTTGTTTTTTATGGATCATCAACCTCTTGCAGGTTATTTAAAGCCAGAAAATATTTTTAGATTGAAAGAAGTTTTTGATGATAATAATGATTTACTGATACAAGTCCAATTAATTAACACATAGCTGGGGGCAGAAGAGATGGATTCATATATTTCCCAAGGGTATTTGTGTGTAAGTGAATATAACAAACCTGATTGGAATTGGAATTCAGCTCTCTGATCTCCGAGCTGTTATTCATTACACTGCTCACAAACATAAGCTTACCTGATATTTCCATGCGGTCACTCATCTAGGTACTGATCAGGCTCAGTGTTGCTTATCATTAGTGATCATATGAGAACCAGTGTGTCAACAAACAAGTGACACAAAACTGAATTAGACTGGTGAGTATTAACTGATATGAAATATCCTCTAAGCATAAAAAGCTGATTGAGAATAATTTAATCCTGTGGATTGAATAAAGAGTTCAGTTGAAAATTTTGAAAAGGTTACCAAGTACAATGACAGACACCTGAATATGGGCAAAGGGTACAATATTGATACATTTGAATGATAAAGCATAATAGTAAATAATTTAACTGAATTCAAAAGTAACATTATGATAACTTTTTCTTTTCCAATTTTAGCATGTATATATTTTCTATTTGAACTTTTTATATAGTTTTTGACATTTCAACAGAAACACACCTCAAGAAGAGATAATCATTTTTTCAATTTTATTTCTATCAGTTGTGCAATCCTGATCTCAGATATAAAAGAAAGAATATTTTTAACATTAATAAATGAAATGAAAAGATTAGGAATTAATGAAAAAAACATATATAAGGAATTAATGAAAAAAACATTATCAGGTTTTCTTTTAAGTGTTGTATCATAGCCCTACACAACTTCCTGTCCCTTGATGCTTTAAACAATATTAAACTCTTTATCCTCCCTATTTTGCCCCTGCCTTGCCATTCATTCACACAAACTCATTAGAAAGGTTATTCACTGTTTCTTCTATTTCTTGCCTCAATATGTCTTGTCAGTTTTAAATTTTCCAAGCCCTCTTTCTTCATAATGTGCCCCATAAAATTCTATGGTAAGTCTTATACAAAAAAATAGTAATTTAAAATAAATAATAAATAACCTACTCAATGAATTGTGTGGATAAATAGTAGAACAGAGACAAAAAGGGAATGGCAAAGGGTCAAAAGTTACTTAGCACAACAAAAGACAGGAAGCTGTAGTGAGCCATGATCAGACAGATGTATGCCATCACTAAAAATGAACAGAAGTGGTGCACTCTAAAAAAAACATGAAGTGTTCTTCAAATAAAAAATAATGCACATTTTGTTGAAACCAGAATCAACTGTGTACAGCTCAACTCAAGGGCCATCAATTATTTATTGTCAAACAAAATATAGTCCAATTTGAATGCCAACCTAGAAATGAGTGTGCAAATGACATTGCCTAATTAGTGTGGCATTTTGGAGAGGGAAGTCTTTATAAAAAAAAAAAAAACATTCATTCCCTCAGTTTCTGAGCAGCTATTAACAAGATTCTCCTAAAAACAAAATTTTATGTCTGGGGTCTTGTCAACATGGTGTTAATCATAGCCATCAGTAAATTTATTTGGAATGGGATCACATTAATATTACACTCTTGTAGATAACACTCCTAAAAAATTCCAATGGCATCATTTGCTTAAACCAAAAGAGACTAAATTCTTCCATAATTTTATAAGTAGAAATATTAAATGTCTGTTTCCATCAAGTATTGATATTTTTTCCTAATCAATTTATTTCAAATGGCTGCTAACCAGATTTTAACAGCTCTATGTCAAAGGTCATTTTCACTCTTGTGAAATCTAAAATATTTAGTTTAACATGGATTTAATGGCATATAAAATCACTTTTAAAAAATGGCTTCAAAATCTTATATGTGATGTTGAGGTTTTATTGTAGGTTAATTTTTATCCAGACATTGTAGACTTCCACAACTCCTAAATCTATAATAATAATAATAATAATGGCTACCCATATCTGAGGATGCCTGCCTGCATAGAGCAGCTAGCCAATCCCTGTTATAGATGCTTGTTCAGGCACACACATATTTGTTTAACACAAACAGAGCCCACCCGCAACTATGCTGAGAAGACCTTAGTTAACATTTCTTAGCAAGAGCACATTATCTGGTGTGATCAACAGTCTGAATAAGGCCAGTATGCTCAAACCCTCATTCACGATGACTTGTAACTTCTTGCTAGCACAATCATCAAATGGCTCCCAAATAGTTTTGTCTACCAAGGTCAACTCGTGGTGTGGTTTTCAGGCACATTTCCAATAGTCCTACACACTAAGATTGCTTCCCCCAGACTAATAACATCAAGAAGTCTCCTGACAATTTGACCATGGTGAGATCCGAACCTGGGTCTCATAGTCAGAAAGTGTATATTCTAACCACTCAGCCATGTGACCATATATCATCTAAAAATCTACAATAGTATAATATTAAATATAAAACGTTTTCTTGAAAGGAATTGACCATAGTCAGGATGGTCAAATCATTGTGAACAATCCTTTCCTTAGCAGCATAGTAAGTGTTTCGCCAGGGATACCTACAGTTTTGTATTCAGAATTTTCCTTCTCCTAAACTGGTTACTACCCAAGACTACAAAACCCAATCTGTCCTGCTATTTATGCATAAATGAAGAAGTGATGGATTCATACCTTTCCCAAGAGTATTATAATGTAAGTGAGTGTAATGAACGCGACTGGAATTTGAACAGCTCTCCGATTCCTCAATCTGAGCTGCAATCCATTACTCCAATATCAAATACTGTAAATCAAGCTATCCAATTTCAATATCTATATTAGGTTTTCAAGAAGCAACTACTCTTTCTTATAGTAACTATTACATCAAGAATTTGTCTGAAGACAATTTCCTTCTTACTAATGGGAAACAAAGGGAATGGGGATGATTTGTCCCAATGTTTGTGGCATAGCAGATCCTACCTATGAAGGTCAGAATGTTGGATATCAATTGAGGAAAGACCTTTGACCTTACATCCGCTGCATCAGTGTATAAGCAGAAATCAAAACTGGCGATAGAATAAACAGGAAATGCATCTGATGACTAAAATAAACAGGATGCACAGGTGTCTTGAGCCTTGAATAAACAGGATGCACAGATGTCCTGAATGGAAGGAAATGCATGCTTGCATGGGTGCATGCTGGAAGAGGCGTGGCCACATGATGTTGTATAGGCAACATGCAGGAAGAAGGCATAGCCACATAAAGTTGCGTGGGTGTCCAAATGTTATAAAACTAGTCCAATTCTTGATCTGGACAGAAAGGCTGGTCAGAGGTTCACCAAAGATTTGTCTGTCAATTTCTGTGGGTGCAATCCTAACCTCTATGATTCTCTCTCACTCTACCCATTCACCACAACTTGAACAATAAAGATATTTATATATATATATATATATGTGTGTGTGTCTTCGTCGCCTCATTTGAGCCCAGTAGTAATATACAACAAGAACAGCGATGTAGCTCATCACAAGATTTGCCATGGAAAATATTGATAGAATAGTGAGAGGCATGTGGTATTTTGTCTGTGGGAAAGGGGTTATAAAGTGGAAAATACAGAGTGCGATGGGTAAATTGTCACCATTTTATATTTTTAATTTCACACATGCTCATTGTTTGTTTTTGATTTTATCAATTGCACAGTATAGCAGGGTCAGTTGGGCACCGTCTGTGAGAAAAAAAGCACCATAATGCAATTCACACTGCCAGGTATTCACGTTGAAAGCTCTAATACAAACATTTCAGAGTGTTTGGGTGTCAATCTGAGGACAGTGCAGAGGATTTGAAAGGAGTTTTAATTGAGTCTAATGGTGATTATGAAGGTAATTGGAATGGTCATTAGTGATGACGATGTTATGCTTCCATTCATCTTCCCACAGGGCCTCAGGCTCAACATGGAGGCCTGCATCAAATGCCTTGAGGAGGTAGTGTTGCTTTGGGTCAAGAAGGTGGCTGCTGGAAGACCCTACATCTGGTAACAGGACTCTGCACCATGCCACAGAAGCAGGAGAACCCAGTTATGGCTGCCAGAAAATTTCTGTGATGACATCACCCTATACATCTGGCCACTTTTGTCCCTAGACTGAAACGCTCTTGATTATTATGTGTGGGATGCAGTTGAATACGAAACCAACAAAACTCCTTATAACAGCAAAGATGGTAAATGTTGGTAAAATTATCTGTTAAAATGAGATGTCAGTGTTATTTTCATTTTTGCAAAATTTAGATGTCAATTTATCGATTGTACCCTGTAATTAATCACTCGCAAGGACATTTTTGAACTCTAACAAGACTGGAAAGAGAGGACAGTTCAACTTAGGTGGGACTACAATATAAATGGTAATTTACAAACATTTGCTTTAATTTTTTTCTGAATCAATTGAATTAACCCAGTAGACTACATCTATGTGTCATCATATTGATAGAATATCTTATCAGGCACTCCAAAAGTAATTACTGATTTCACTGCTTCCATCACAATCTAATTAAAACTATATCTCATGATTTGTACTACCAAGATGGTTAAAACTATACCTTATAACCAGTAGTATCAAGGAGGTTAAAACCATATCTCATAACCAGTTGTACTAAGGGAGGTGGGATAAATACCATATCTCATAACCAGTTGTACCAAGGAGGTTAAAACCCATATACCCAATTGTACTAAAAGGGGTTAAAACCATATCTCATAACCAGTTGTACCAAGGCAATTAAAACTATATCTCATCACCAGTAGTATCAATAATGTCAAAACCATATCTCATAACCAGTAGTAACAAGGGGTTAAAAACATATCTCATAACCATGAATACCATGGTGGCGGGGGTGGGGGGGTGTTGGGGGTAAAACTATTTTTTATAATCAGTAATACCAGGGGCTTAAAACCATATCTCATATTCAGTTTTACCAAGGATGTTAAAAGTATATCTAATAACCAATTGTACTGAGAAGATTAAACCATATCTCATAAACAATAATACCAAAGGGGTTAAACCTTATCCCATAACCTACAGTACCTAGATTCTATTAATTTAACTGGAGTACTAGATTGGTGGCAATGTCTCATTATTTTACAGTCAAAATGGATGCACGTATCTCTAAATTTCTTTTATCACACTTTTCACTTGTGGAACTCTCTTCCAGCTTCTTGCTTTCTAGTCAAGTTTGATCTTCAAATATTTAAATGCAATGTCAATCATTATCTTCTGTCTTCTTAATATCTGTTCTTTTATTGTTCATGCTCCCTCATAATGTTTGTCTTGTATTCTTTCACACTCACTAAATCGCTGCTTGTTAGTGGCTTTGTTGTCTTGCTTGGGGTGAAAAGATTTTAAAAAATATCCACATAAACTGTATTTTTTACCTCTCCATTTTATGTACATAGAACAACATCATTCATTAATCTGTTACCTTGAGTGGCTCTTGAGGGAAAAATTAATCAATAAAAAATGTATGTTTTAATGATCTGAGCTTTTCTGAAAGTTATTTGGGGTTTTCCTCCACCTTAATTTTTAAAGCTCACATTCAATGACAGATGGTAGTCCACTTCTGGGCTTTTATTTAAAATGACAAGTCACCAGCATTAAATCACTTAAACCAGTTTTGTGCACTATGGCCAGATTTTGTTTCATTTCCTTTCACTTCCTGAAGACTTCAAACAGTTTTAGCAGCTACAAGGCTCGGTTTAAAATAATACTTCAAAATTTCCATAAATGACAATATTGTATTATAACATCTGAAACAAAAGCACTGATGAATAATATTGATAATTGCACACACACACACACACACACACACATATATATATATATATATATATATATATATATATATATTATATTAGATATCACTCATTGAGTGCTGGTGTTAATAAAAGTGGTTGATGTAATATAAGAAGGCTATTAAGTACATATTAATAAATATACATTTTTTTCTTCACTGGTAGGACAACTCTGAGTTTCGTGCACAATGCAATCTTCAGGTGCTGAGTAGAGACTGTTACATAATTTAAATTTTAATAAAAATATCTGGTTGACACAATGCTGGTGCAGTCCATAAATTATACAGAAATTACTGGTTTTTTAAAAAAAATTGTATTTAAAATTGCATTTTGTATTTAAAATAAACAGGGGATTAATATTTTTTTTAATTTTGTATTAAAATAAACTGAAAAAATTGCATATGTCTGACATATGATAAGTAATCAGGAGAAAATTAAAGGAGTGAATGGTTTTAATTGACAGTAGAAATTAATTTGGATCAACATATTTCAACAAGTATTTTTTTATGCCTATATGTGACCATCAATTCATTTCTCATGTTTAATAAGTTAAGGTTATTTAAGTGTTTTAAGATGGCTAGTTTTTCTACGAGGCATAAATTACATCTATTGCCTTTCTCATTGTAAGATTTGATTTTAGCTACAATATTCCATGTGATAATGGGTGTCTTACCACCATTCTTTAATTGCCAGAAATGTTTGGAGAGAGCAGTGCTATTCATGTATCTTACATTGCGTAAAGTTATTGGATGATGATAAAAATGAAATTTCCAAGGATATATATATATATATATATATATATATATATATATATATATATATATATATAATTAATAATAGTGTGGAAATATAGATAGTCTTCATACGTGTAAGCTTTCGTGTAATTGATTTGCCTGATTCATTTGTCTTTTGGAGCTTATCAACCCTTTGTTGGTTATTTAAAGTCAAAACATATTGTGGATTGTAAAAATAATTCCTTTTTTGCAAGTGAATATCACATTAATAATTTTGGGGAGAATAGCAATGATTTTTCTGAAACAAGTTCTACTATTTAACCCATAACTGGGGGGAGGAAATGGATTCATACCTTTCCCAAGGTATGAATTGGCTGGAAGCTTGGCTGAAATTCAAATTCAGCTCACTGCTTTTTCATTCCAAACCAGTATCTATTACATCAGCCACACATAGTAGTGAAGAGGAAGAGAGCTATAAAAAAAAACAAAAAAAAAACTAATAAACAACTCTGAAGGCTAGACTATAATTTCAATATTGCGCAGTGGTAAAACTGAGGATAAATTTATTGCTTACCTCATGTATTTTTACTTGCTTTCATCTATTAATACTGACTTTGTGAAAGTCTTACACAGGAAACCACAAACCTTTTAATTAATGATCAGCCAACATTAAAAGTTTTCTCCTCCCTATTTTTATTGTTTAGCCTATGAAAATGCTTTTGTGTTTATAAATGGATATATAATTTATATGTCTTTTGTTATGGTTAACATCAGCTCTGGAAATCAAACCTAATCTCTATTTCTTCTAATCAATAAAAAGTCTTGGTAAATATTTTTATCCATTATAATATATTTCTTTGGATTCTTTTGTCTCATTATTATTATTATTATTATTATTATTATTATTGTGGATTATTTTTGCTTATTATTATCATTATTATTACTATTTTATTATTATTATTATTATTTCCTTTGATTTCTTTTGTATGCATATTTCCTTCTGGGTCCCAACCAAAGACCTAAGATCAGAAATGTATTCATTTTCCACTGATAATTTTTATAAAAATTTTTTTAAAAATACTAAGATCACACCCATTTTACATAGATAAAGCTCTTCATGATGTGTGAGTTGTATTGTGAGTACAATTTTTTGTATTTCTTTATGGCACCAGCTGCCAGGAATCCCTTCAATGTGTCTATCAGACTCTTTTCCAATTAATCCAAGTGCTCTAACTACAACTGGAATTATTGATATCTTCACGTGCCACAGTTTTATGATTTCCACTTTAAGATCATTGTATCTTGATAGTTTTTTGAAGATATTGAAAGATACATTACAATCTGCAGGGATTATTATTATTATTATTATTATTATTATTTGTATATGTTATGTTTCCTACTTTGTATCCTGTGGAGCCGAGTCAAATCTATGTTCCTTAGGCACTATAGGAGAATTGTCATTTAACTGATAGCAATTTTCTTAGTATATAGGATATTTCCAGTATGATGATGTTCCTAGTAGGATGATGTTCCTAGTAGAATGATCTTCCTAGTAGGGTGATCTTCTGGGCAACTCCATCCTAATGTCTTTGCTGATGTTACTGGGGACACTGTTAGTAAAATTGTCCATTCCTTTTCCCACAAGGCCAAGATCTCTGATTATCATTATTACAGTCTCAGTCTTCATTCCCATATCCTGTTAATTCTGTTAATTCCAATCTCCAGGTCCTTGTATTTGGACAATTTCTCAATAATTTTCATAGAGGTGTTTCTCACAGATGGTACTGCTATGTCAATAAGTATACACTTCCTGAATTTTTTGTCTTTTATGATAATATCAGACCTGTTGGCTTTTATTTCACTGTCAGTTTGAATTGGCATGTCCCAGAGGATAGTTACATTGTAATTTTGGGTAACTGTTTGTGGTTGGGGCTCATAACATCTCTCAGTGGTTTTGATTTTTTGCTTCTTGCATATCTTCCAGTGCACATATGTCGCTACCTTGTTATGTTTGTGGGTATATTCATTTTTTGCTAGTTCTAGACATCCTGAAATAATATGGCTGACAGCTTCATCATATTTTTTTATAGATCCTGCATTTAGGGTTAGTTCTATCCTTGATTATGTAAAGGTGATAGGATCTGGTTGTGAGGCTTTGGTCCTGAGCTGCAATAATTAGACCTTCTGTCTCAACTTTCAATCTGGTGCTCCTCAACCAATGATGTATTTTCTGTTAGTCCACATCTGCTTCTTTCATTCTTTTTAGGTATTTGCCATGCAACATTTTGTCCTTCCAGTTTTTTGGTAATTTCATTTTGCCAAGTTGTTTTACTTTCTGTTTTACTCATTTGGCGTAGATGGTATTCATTTTGTTTTTTGTTGGTAGGGTTTCAGGTATATTAAGCTGTTCCCTGAAGAATGCAGCTTCATTGTTGATAGAGTGGATTTGGTGTTTTACTATTTGTAGGGGAGGATCAGTGGTTTATGTGAATAAGCTTCCAATCTGATTGTTGTAGTTAGAATTAGTTCAAGTTGGATTAGACCTCGGCCTCCTAAATCTCATGGTACGTACAGTCTATCAACATCTGATTTCAGGTGGTACATCTTCATTTGGGTAAGCATTTTTCTGGTCTTTTAATGTCATTCAACTTCCATTTAATAATGTTGAAGCTCTATGTTACTATGGGCATAGCTAAGGTGTTGATAGCCTTCATTTTATTGGTCCCATTTAGTTCACGTTCTAGTATCAGACACACTCTTCTATAATATTCTTTTTGGATCTTTGTCTTCATAATTGAATGTTGTATTCCATCTCCTTCATTAATTCCTAAGTATTTGTATGTATCATCTTGGTCTAGCTCCTTAATCTTGTTGTTGATATCAAGGTCTAAATCCGTAACTTTCTTTAGTTTATCACCTTTGAAGGTGGCTTTGGCACATTTGTCAATTCTGAACCTCATCCTAATGTCTTTGTGGAAGGTTTTGACAATGGTGAGTAAGTTTTTCTGCTGATTGTCATCCTTGGCAAACCTTTTAAGATCATCAATATAGAAAAGGTGATTCAGTTTGTCATTCTGTAACTTGTGTCTATAGCTACTGTTGTTCAGTAGGCAGCTGAGTGGCACTAATGCAAAGCAGAAGAATAGTGTTGACAATAAATCTCCTTGGGGAGATCCCACTTTTGATGTTTATTGGTCTCAAGGTTAATGACCCTTTTGTATGGTTTAGGTTTAGTGTAGTTTTCCAGTTTTTCATGCTCTCTGTTATTAATTTGACCATTGTAAGATATACTCTGTATATTTTTAGGCTCTTCTCTATCCATGAGTGTGGTACACTGTTGAACATATCTCTGTAGATGATCTATGCTATTCTGGATTATTTTTGCTTATTATTATGATGATGGTTGTGGATTTTATTATTATTACTGTGGATTATTTTTGCTTATTATTATTTTAGATTATTTTTGCTTATTATTATTATTGTGGATTATTATTATTATTATTATTATTATTGTGGATTATTTTTGCTCATTATTATTATTATTATTGTGAATGCATGCATAGCGTAATAGTTATTGGCTGAGATCAAATTCCAGCTTCATTGACTTTCCCACAAATGCCCATATGATAGATATGAACCCATCTCTTCCACCCCTAGCTATGTGTTGAATATCAGACCATACTGGGAAATCTAGCCTTGGTTGGGAACCAGTCTAGGAGAAGAATAATTCTGAATTACAAAATGGTTGAGTTTGGAACTAGTAACTACATCCTGTAAAAATTCTATGAAAACCACAGCAGCAATGCCTAGTCTGGTGTGTCTGTGGCCCTATAATCTACATGGGAGTTTAATAGTACTGATGATGATGATGAGGAGGAGGAGTTTGAGGAAGTAGAGGAGGATGATGTGTGCGTTCATGTAGGCATGTTTTTCAGAGAAGTTTTTTGAGAAGTTTCATTACCATTCCACTAGTTGTTCAGATTGTCATATTCATTTTTTGTCTTGCTTTGGTTAGTACAGAGATTTATAACCAGTAGAAGACTGTAGAATAATTTGGCTGAAATGTTCTAACAACAAATGCAACATAAAGTATGGATTCAGCAGTTGTAGAATAAAAATGTTTATGCATTTGCATATAAATAATTGTCTATTCAGATCTACTAAAGCCCAAATGTAAGTTTTTTGCACACAACAAATATA
Source organism: Acanthosepion pharaonis (assembly GCA_903632075.3). NCBI lineage: Eukaryota > Metazoa > Mollusca > Cephalopoda > Sepiida > Sepiidae > Acanthosepion > Acanthosepion pharaonis. Next base: position 3,015,207 of record CAHIKZ030004961.1, on the reverse strand, counting down.
TACATACATATATATATATATATATATATATATATATATATATATTCAGAAATAACCAAAAAGCTGTTATTGTGAGCCTATTATTTTTTGTTTCATATTGTCTATATTCAAATATTGATTTGCTATCTGTGTATTTGTATTTCTTGCTTGTGATCTTTAATCATCAAAAATTTAAAGGCAATGTCAATCACTTTCTACTGTCCTCCTGATTACTCATTCTTTTGTTCTTGCTCCTTAGTAAAGTTTCTCATTTCAAATTCTTCCACACCCAGTAACCCTTAGTGTCATAGTGGCCTAACTGCTTTTCTTGGGGTGAAATCAATTAAATAAATTTGATCTAGCAAGACAAACTTGCTAAACATTACACTACATCAAATTACCAATATATATATATATATATATATATATATATATATATATATATATATATATATATATATATATATATATATATATATATATATATATATATATATATATATATATATTATATATATATATATATATATATAATGTTGTAATGTTGTATCGAATACTGTTTTTAAAAATAAAAATAAATGTTAAGAACTGAATCATAAATCTCATTGTTCTTTTATATATATATATATATATATATATATGTATATATATATATATATATATATATATATGTATTATATTAATTTATATATACTGTCATTTAGCACTGAGCACTGGTTTTCTTACATCAAAGGATATATATATATGCATGTATTTAAACATTTACACATATATTTATTTATTTTATCCATTTGAGTATATTTATATACTCAATACTATATTTATATACTCAATACTATATTTATAAACTCAATACTATATTTATATACTATATATATATATATATATATATATATATATATATATATATATATATATATATATATAATCCACAAACACAAAAGTTCTCTATGACTTCAAGTTTCACACTATGAAACAATCCTCAGATGGCTTAGCATCTCTAACAAAATATTACAATAAGATTCCCAAAGAATGGGAAAATAAGATTAACTTAAAACCCAGTTTCTTTGCAGCTAAATTAAAGATTAATAACTATGTCGGATAAAATACAAAAGTTAAGGAGAAATAAAAGGAAAAAATGGATTGCTGAACCATCTGAGGATTGCTTCATACTATGAAACAGTGATGTATTATATTTCTGATGTTTTTCATTTGGATTCCAGATCCAGTATAGGTTGTTTTTCTTACTAGAAATTTCTAGATTCCTGAGCATTTTGTATCTTATGAAGTTGTGGTAGATTCCTTAAAGCTTCTTATTTTTTACTTTTTTCACTACAAGCAAGGTAATAAAGCCACTATGATGCAAGAGGTTACTGAGTATGAAAGAATATGGAGAAAAGAAGACATTATTAAGGAATGAGAACAATAAAAGAACAGGAATTAAGAAGACAGAAAATAACGATTGACATTGTATTTAAATAAAGTATTAAACTGCTATGTGATATCTGTCTTCCTGTATGGCAATGGGTGCTGAACGATCTTCACAAAGACATAGAGGAGACTTGAAGCAAGAGAAATGTTTTTCTAAAAAAAGATTTTGAGGATAAGTTTGGAGAAGATGGAAACAAAAAAGGAAACTAATGCTTAACATCAAGAAGAGACAGGTGAGGTTTCTGGGGCGTATACTGAGGAAGGAAGGCTTGGAAAATCTGATACTCATGGGGCTGATAGAGAGAAACAACAAATAACATAGTAAATGGATGGCAGAACAGGGCTTAGAGGAAATAACAGAAAGACAAAGTTTATTAAGAGCTACAAGAGACAGGAAGTTGTGGAGAGCCATGATTGTGCCATGAAGAAACATGGCACATAAAGAAAAAGAAAAACCCAATTTAAAAAATATTTACCACTTTTTTTTTTTTAAATCATTTTACCCTAAGCAAGACAAGAATACCACTAGTGATCAAGGGGTTACAGGGAGTGAAAGTGAAAGAGAAGACTGAGAATAGGGGAGATTGAGGAAAGGACAAAAGATGAATGGAATTTGAGAAGACAGAAGATGGTGAATGATGTTACATTTAAATTTTTGAAGATCGTAGTTATCAGGGAAGCAAGTAAATGGAAGGGAGTTCCACAGGTGGGAAGTGTGAGAAAAAAAACTGTTGGAGCAGAAGTGGCAGTTGCACTTAGCTATTTCAACAGTAAAAGGGTGAGACCTAAATGCTAATCTAGTAGCATGCTTAAATTCTTGTATTTAGGGTACCAGGGAAAAAGCTTGTCAGAGCAGTTACTGATAATGATTTTCCTAAAAATCACATATCATGTCATCAAAACCTTAAGAAACCAAACACTATGTCCAATTTGTAAGTTATGACAAACCATGATAATTACTGTATTCCAAATGAGAATAATAATGCAATCATTCTATCTTATTTTTAAATCATGACAGGCTGTACTTAGTTTTTGGATTTGCGCCAATCAGATTAGCGAAATTGCTTATAACAACTAATTTTAATACTGAAACCCAAATCTTACTAAATTATTGGTAAGTGTTAAGTTTATTAGAAAATTCTTTCTGACAGAAAACCTTACTATTTTTAAATGATGAAGTTCATTATTAAATGTTTAAACATTGAAAATAAAGAAATTTCAAAATTTGGAAATTATTGATTTATATCACATTTCCTGTGCCAGGATCTACTTGTAGACTCCATAACTTTATGAACACACATGCTGCATAAGGTATAACAATGAGTAATACTCCTAAACTGGGGTCTCCATCAGATCCACAACAGATTCCAATCCTGTGAAACAATGGATGGATTGTTTGGTGATATTTTTCATGGATTATTTCTAAATTTTTGTCATCATTTTTTTAGCATTTTCTGGCAATTAGTTGTCCATGATATTCATCCTTGAGTACTGACACTCAGTTAATCCTGAAATAAATGTGCCACTCAAAATCTTCTTATTGATCAAAAGAATGTTCATGAAATCCTGACAAAAAGTTTAAGGATCTCAACAGATTTGACAAGCTTTACTCAAAATTTGATGCCTGCATGTTGCTTGAATTGGTCTGACATCATAGACTGAAGAGTCATTCCAACACAACTTTGCATATTAATTGAAAAGTAGACAACACAAAACCTATTGGTAGACTGACTGAGTGGGATGGGCACCAATAAGCATTAACTGCTAAACAGTAAAATCACAGCAGTTCCCAAGCTGTATAAGCATTTAAAAAAAACATTTACAGTACAATTCTTATATACTTATTTCTTAGAAGTCACTTATTTAAAAGAGAAAAAGAATATTGCAGATAGACACACACACATATAAATGATTTAGGGATGAAAGCATTTTCTATACATTTTCATCTTAGTAAATTGTTTTCTCTTTTAAATAGAATAATATTTATTAAATCAAAATTATGGTTAGACTCATTATGGTAAGCAACTAATGTACTGAGCGTGTTTTTTTGTAAAAGATCCCTTTTATGTTCATATAATCTTTTATTTAGATTTCTCAAGGTTTCTTCTATGCATTCCTTGTAGCAATTATTACAGGCATTAGAGTAAATTCCTCATTCAGGTTTTAGCATATTATTATGTATTAATGAATTCTTTTATTGCTTTAGAAGTCATTGTAACAAATTTTGTTTTAAGCTTAGACAAATTCTTTTCAATTGTAGTTGTGATAGAGTTGGTGCATAGGACAATATACAGGGTGTCCCTGAAAAATTGACATCATTTTGCAGTGTAATAACATAGCCAATTCTTGCTCAAATAATCTCAAATTTAAAAAAAAAATGGGTAAAAACTGACTAAGAATCTACCAAGATGAAGATGTATTGGGCGTATCAGTGATAATGACAATGTGCTGTTGAGACAGCCACCATGTTTGCCTTGGGATTTTTTTCCATGGGGCTATGTGAAAAGACAGGTCTAGATGCCCTCTCTTCCTAACAACTGTCTAAGTATTGTAACTACCAATGTAAATACTTCTAGTTGAAACAATTTGCATCCTAATGATGTACTTTTTTCTTTTTTTTAAGCATTTCCCCCCGAGCAAAGTGGGAGCACCACTAGCATGCAAGAGGTTACATAAAATTAAAAGAGTAAAATTAAAGAGGGGGGTGTTTGAGGAAAGGATAAAGAGAAGAACAGGGTTCAAGATCAAGGAATTAGAAGATGTCAGTTGACATTACATTTGAATATTTGAAGATTATAGCTATCAGAAGCTAGTAAGAGGAAGGGAGTTCCACTGTTTGGAAGTGCAAGAGAAGAAGATGTTGGAGTAGAAGAGGCGGTTACATTTAACTGTTTAAACAGTGAAAGGGTGGGACCAAGATGCCAACCTAGTAGCATGCTTAAATTCATGCAGTTGGGCTACCATTGAAAGTAGCTCATCAGAGCAGTTGCCATGAAATTATTTGTAGAAAAGGCAGAAGGAAGCCACATCACATCTGTGAGAAAGTGACTGTAGTAAAGGTGACAGTTATAAGTGTAATAAAACTACTTTTACTTCTTAATTTCACATTAAAATGCAATATTCAAGAGAAGATTGCATAAACAATTTGCAAAAGTTCTGCTGAGTGACACACACAAGTAACTCGTAACGTAAGCAAATATTTCATTCTTTTGAGCTATTCACATCAATCATTAATGCTCATAGTAGTGTTAAATAACAATATAGAATAAAATACAATCTATCTTTCTAATTAAAATTCATTATCATTGTTGTATTAAATAACAACATTAAATATGATATACATTATACATTGTTTTTGCAGTGTTAATTTGTTCTGGTTTAGTTTCTTTTATGGCATATCAACCTCAATGGGTTATTTCACACCAACAAATTTTTTATTGCTGGTAATTTTTTTTTCAAATAATATTTTTTTTCCTGAAAAAACTGTAGCCTGTAATATATTTTTTTTTTCAAAAATGTATTACTGGTACTTTTTACAAAGCATTTCTGGTATTAAAACCTATTTTTACACTTTCACAGTGTTTTGACCCCAGTTTGGGGGACAACTGTTTCTCAGAGCTGGGACCCTAACAGATACTACCACCCTGGGTCAGGGTGAATCTGGAAACACCAGCAATTAAGAGGTGGTTCCACGCACCTCAAAACCTCCTGATTAGAGGCCTTGCTGTTGGATGCAGTTTATCATCATACTCAGGATGCGGATGTAGTTTATTGTCATACCCAGGATGGTTTTGCAATGTTAAACAACAAAACATTTAAGATGCCATAAAATCTTTATTTTTCATTACAGAATAAAAAACGTAAGACAACCACATGCATAATTCAAACCCTTCAAAATTACAATGATCATCAATGATGCAAAAAGCTCAACATTTACAGTTTCATCATATGGGTCCTAGTCAATCATCTTATTTGAGTCATTCGCTCAACTCTAGAGCGAGTGTTCGGTTCACCTCTCTGTCTACGGACAGAGAGGAACCTGAAGGAGGCTACGCCGAAAGGCGAAGTCTCCTTCGGGGAGGTAAAACCGGCCCTGAACCCGTTTATACGGTTTCAAATGGGCTATTTTTTGGCCGAGACTAATGGCTCGGAAATGCCCATGTTAAAAAGGCCTTGTGCCACATGACGCCCTTGTGGGGGACGACTAAATATAGTCAATCATCTTATAGTATGGATATTAAATAAAATCATGAAAAATTGCTTAGATTTTGGGTTTTGTCTTTTCTATAGATCCCCTTATACATGGAAATATACAATAGTCTCTGTGTTATGATTAACTATTAAACTGAGTTTATATTTTCAACTTAACATCACTGGAATCGACACAATCAAACTATCAAGAAAAGTTTTACTTTATCCTCTGAGGGCTGCAATTATGTTCTTTCTTTGATTTTGAAGGCAGAACTACTTAGAGAGAGCAAAGCTAACAGCAGTTTTATTGCTTTGTTTTTGTATACTTTCAAGGCAAAAACTGAAGCACAAAATAAATTATTGGGTTTATTTGTTGCTTATTTTTTGTTTTTTATTGATTTATTTATTTTTTTTTGTTAAATTAAATCCTTAAATTCTTAAATTGACATCTTGGTCTCAGCAACAAACTCTGGTAATTTTAGCAAATAATACAGATGAACAAGGACATATCAACACACCTCATTCTTTGTTCGTCTTATTGAGGAGAACTTCACTGACTAACACATTCAACTTAATTGTCGATAATTACTAGTTAAAGTTGAGAATAGAACTGGAAGAGGAAATGTTTTTACAAAAAGAACGTACAGTATGAAAATTTTAAAAAAATAACAAGCTCTAGAAAAAGATTTTAAAAAAAGAAAACAATCTCTAAAATAATTCAAATTGCACAGTGTCTAAATAAAGAAGAGAATTATTGATCCTAAAACTTGAAGCAAGCCGAGAGACAGAAGTCAGCTTGCAAACAAGTTGCTTTTTTTTATTTTTAGGCTTACCGATATATATATATATATATATATATATATATATATATATATATATATTGAGTCTATTTAGTATCGTCTACATTTTTTGAGGCCCACTGACCCAGTGGTATGATGCTAACATTGGATCATAATCGTCTGTATTCAATTCTTGGTAGTGGATGCACATTGTTGCTGAGTCCCCAAAAAGAATGAAATGGCTGTACAGTGTTTTCTGCATTCTGTTGAGGATTCTTGTACTAGACTCAATGAATTATTATGTGAAATACAGATATATATATATATATATATATATATATATATATATATATATATGTGCATATGTGTAATAAAATGTGTGTGCAGTCTGTATATATATATATTTGAATGAAGATTTGTTTTATATAAATAAACTATATATATATATATTTCTATTTGTTATTTTTTCTGTTCGTAAAGATATATATATATATATATATATATATATATATATATATATATATTTGATATTTTGATATATATATATATACATATTTATATATATATATATATATATATACATATGTAGGTAAATATACACACACACATACACACACAATGTATACACGTGTGTGTGTGATATTTGCCAAAAAGAATGGTTGATTTAAAAGTTTGTTCAATACAGTTTTCATAAAATGAAAATGTAGGACACACACACACACACATACATATATATATATATATATATATATATATATATATATATATTTATTTAATCCTATTTGATCACAAATTTATATATATATATATTATATGTATATAAAAAGGATCAAATGGGATTAAATAGTGCTATATATATATATATATATTTAATATTTAAATTTATATATATATATATATATATATATATATATATATATATATATATTTGGGGTCAAATATAAATATGCATTATATATGTATATATATTTATATCCCAAATTTATATATATATATATATATAAATTTGGGATCAAATAGGTATTAAATATGCATTAGAATCTGATAGGATAAGGGACAAATATGAAATGTTTATAAATTTAACACAAACAACCCACATTATTTAATCCTCATTGCTAAGAAACAAGCATACCAAGTCTACAATGCCAAAAATGTAAGCACCACTGACAACAAAAAAATAATACAACCCTCCAACACTATCAACAAAATTTGAGAACCAGTTAGTTAACCCCAACCCTAAGATCTTTACCACAACCTCCAAGATGCTGAGAAATCTAGTTAGCAAGAAACATAGATCCTACACCATATTACATGACAGGATTTATAATATTAAACACCTGCAAGCCAGAAGAGCTATATAGGTAAAACCTCCAGAAATTTAAAAACCTGCATCTATGAACATAAGAGAAACCTACACTGTAACAACAATTTTCTCATAACATGCAGAAATATAACTTCAATTTAATAAATGCCACCTAAGAAAAGAACATAATTTATTATGTAGAAAATACTTAGAAGGAATCCTGGTAAATATTTTCCGTCAATAAACATACACCAAATACACTTTATTATATCACCAACTTTTATAAAATCCATATTTAAAGAATATAAAATCAGACTATGCACAACTACAAACTGGTTTTACTTAAATTCTACCAGACAGGACTAAAATGCTCACAAGGTGCACACATGTGAACATACATACACATTATCAACTAAATCCCACATAGACCAACTAGAATTATTATACACAAGCACACAAGAATTATGCACACAAATGTTACCTGACAAGACAAATACATATAAGGTTTACTTAACCAATGTAAAACAAACAACCCAAAACAAATATCTGAATTTTTATTTCCCTTCAATATTTAAATTCTAATAAAGCTTAAATAAAAGCAAAACATTAAATAGGAAATGTTTATAAATTTAATGTTTTGCTTTTATTTAAGCTTTATCAGATTTTATATATTGTAGGAAAATGAAAATTCAGGTATTTATTTTTTATTTTTGAGTTGTTTGTTTATATATATATATATATATATTAAAGAGAAAAAGAGAAGCCACAAACATTTTTGATTATTATGTGGATTTTTTTTATATTTTATAATTTATTTTCCATATTTTTGCTACACACGTTTCGAGTCTTGTGGCCATCATCAGGTGAAGAATGGTTATTTCCACATATTATTTAAAAGAATTAATTTTTTCTTATGTTTTTGTTGTGTTTGGTCATAACCCAAATTATTCTTGGAGTAGCAGAAAAATCTTCTTTTGCTTAAGGGCTAATAAAATAATTAGGAGTGATCAGAGAAAGGCGAAGAGATGAGGTCTTTGTTCTTACCTTTTTAAGTCCTCAGTATCTTTGTAAACCTTTCTCCATTTTTGTGTATTGTGCGTGCAAGTGTGTTTTTGCTAGTATGTGTATATATATTCCTTCTCCATACATATATATTGTTTTATTACAAGGAAGTATATATATATATATATATATATATATATATATATATATATATATCTATATATATACACACTTTGTATGATGTGCAGGGTTCATGTGTATGTGTCTGCATCTGTGTGTGTGTGTGTTCCATCTAATGTGTTTTGCCATAATATGTGTATGGTGTGTATTTATGTGTGAAGGGTTAGGATTTATTTAGTGCTGGTTTAAATTTGTCTATGACATTTTTTCTAGTATTTGTAGGTATATATATATATATAAAAATTAACAACGGATGTTTACCTGTATATATATATATATATATATATATATATATATATATGTGTGTGTGTGTGTGTGTGTGTGTGTGTGTGTGTGCGTGTGTGTGTGTGTGTGTGTGTGCGTGTGCATATATATGTCATCAATGCAATCACTCTTTTTAAGAGTACCAATGAGTGTTTGAAAAATTAAAAAATTACAAAACTGTTGATTGTCGATAGGTATTGAATGCTATTGCTCCTAATTTAATAATAATAATAATAATAATAATAATAATAATAATAATATGCGCATGTGTGTGAATAACAAAACAAATTTTTGTAAGGATTTTATTTTGCAACAAGTATTTAAACAAAAGCAAAAACCTTGTTAGTTTTTGATAATTTTTACTTTTATTCATAAATACTTTTTTCCAACATAAATTCCTTACATTTGCCTAGTCCATGGCTAAGATAAGTTTTCCTTTATTCCTGATGTCCTTTTACAGATATATTTTAGTTCATTCTGAAATTTTACACACACATATATATATATATATAAATTTAATGTATGTATACATATATATATATATATATAATTTAATGTATGTATATACATATATATATATATATATATATATATATATATATATATATATTTAATGTGTATATATAGATATATTTAATGTATATGTATGTATAGATATATTTAATGAAATTTTGCACACACACACCATATATATATATATATTTATCTATATGTATAAATTTATGTATATATATATATATATATATATATATATATATATATATATATATATATATATATATAATGTGTATATATATATATATTTAATGTATATGTATGTATAAATGTATATGTATGTATAAATATATATATATATATATATACATAGTAATGATACAATATGGTAATCCGTATGAAATTTCCAGGAGGATATAAATCCAGGAGAAGCTTAAAATCCCATACAATTTTAAGTGCTTGATATTCTTTAATTAATATATATATATATATATATATATATATATATATATATATATATGGTATTTTTAGAAAAGCAGAAATTTTAAGATTTTTAAATTTTAAGATTTTAAAGTTTTTTGAA
>CAHIKZ030004961.1:2862500-3000000 GCA_903632075.3 Acanthosepion pharaonis | reverse complement strand
ATATGAAGTGAAGTAACTATATTGAATCAATTGCTATATCTACTGCTAGGAAACTTTGTTCACTATATCGTGCCAGAAAATTTTTCTTGTCATTATCTATCTTGCACATTTATAAATCTATCATTCGTCCATGCATTAAATACTGCAGTTATATCTGGTCTGTTGCTCCTGCTGTATATTTTGAGATTCTTGATAAAATTCAAAGGGTCTGTAATATAATCGATCCTGACATGGCATCTTGACTTTCTCACCAACATGACATGGCTTCCCTCTCTCTTTTCTAAAAATATCAATTAACTAAATTTAATATATTCTTTTGGAGCATTCCATGAACAATATTCTTTGCATCAAATTGTCATCATGTTTTCCCTCTTCGGGAAGTAAACATGAAGACACAATGCTATCTTTCTTTGGCTTATTCTTCCATTTTTTATTTGCAGGCAAAAACCTTAGGAAAAGAATGAATCTTAGTAAATAGTAACGTCATGAATTTTAGTTACCAATTAGTTATTTAAACTCCAATCATGATTAAATGATAAGTGTATCATTGAGGAAAGTTCAACTCATCAATTGATGGTATCTGCTGATCTCCAGTATAATGTGCCATGCCAGAATTTCTTTTTCATCAGAATCCCTCTTAGTCATTTATGAATCTACCCTTTGTCTATGCATTAAATACTGCTGCCATATCTGGTCTGGTGTTCTTGCTGTTTATCTCTTGATTCTTGACAAAATCCAAAGAAGGGTCTGTAATGTAATCAATCCTGACATAGCATCTTGACTTTCTCACCAGTGTGATGTGGCTTCCCTCTCTTTTTTCTACAAATATTTTCATGGCCTCTGTTCTGATGATCCTTTTCTTCTAGGGTCTCAACTACATGAATTTAAGCATACTACTAGATTGGCAATGAGGTCACACCGTTTTACCTTTGAACTAACTAGATATAACTACCACTTCTATTTTAACAGTTTTTTTCTCTCACTTCTTCCCTGTGGAACTCCCTTTCAATTTCTTGCTTCCCTGCAATCTACAATTTTCAAAAATTTAAATGCAACTTTAGTCATCATGTTCTGTCTTTCTGAAGTCTGTTCCATTATTGCCCTTACCTGACTTCCCCTCACTAAAGTCTTCTCATTCTCTTTCACACCCTGTAACCGACTCTCTTCCACCCTGCATCCTAGTGGCATTATCCCCTAGCCTGTGGTGAGATGATTAAAAAAAAGAAATATCTCAAGATAACTTGGTTTACTCTGTTTTTTATACTGCTCAGTTATTGTTCATCTTGTTTCCAATGCGTCTGAGACTGGACTAAAAAGTGAACAAAGATGAAATGTTGTAGGGACATTATTATTAATAAAACAAAAAATAAAATAAATAAATTAATAATAATAATAATAATAGATATCCTAAGTGTTATGGGACCTTACCCATAATAACATAATGGACTATTCCATACGTAATAAATACTGCGCCTCAAGAGGAAGCAGGGAGTTCAGTCTGAAGTCTGGAGTGAAGTCCGTCAGAGGTCTGTCAGTCAGTCAGAGCAAGTGAGTCAGTCAGTCGAGTCAGAGGAAGTTCGAAACAGAGTTGTGTTCAGACACTTACTACTAAACATGATTGTTCGTACTAACACTTTCTACTTCTCTGTATATATTCCTGTTTGTAGTATATCTGTGTTATTTCATATCCATGTTTGAGTTCTTCTTTATTGGTTCTACCTTGGATTATCACCATGGTACAAGGAACCAGACCATAACACTAATTAAATAAAACAAAAACAAATAAAATAATCAAAATTTACCTGACATATAAAAAAGACCTTTCCTGAATGTGAAACAGAAGCTTTACACCTAAAAAAGTTACTTCTTTTTATCAAATAGAAACTTTATCACACCTTAACTAAATAAACGCACCAGTACAATAAAATAAGTCAATAAAATTTTATATTTTCATTTTGCCATTTCAACAAGCTTACACTTATTATTTTTATATTAGTTTTTATTCCTTGAACATGACATTATCTCTGCTTGTAAGATGTGGGTGACTTCATTTGGTGACCCCAAAATGTCCTGAGACATGGATGGTGGAATGAGAACAATCTAATATATATATATATATTAAATGAAGGGTTCAGTTCAAAATTCCCTGAAGGTTACCTAGATTATCAGACCCCTAAAGAAGGCCAGATGGTATAACAGTCAAAATTTATCACAAAGTTTTGGCTGTTATACCAAACAACAAGCAACAAAGATGAGGATATTAGTCCAAATATAACTAATATAAATAATAAGGATATTATTTCTTGAGCATTTATTTCTGTCCCCAACTTTTACCTTAGTTTTACGCCTATTGTGTGCACATAACAGAAAATTCAGTTTTTACTTTCAAGTCTTCTTCCTTTTTTGCCATAAATGTCTTATTTATCTTTTTTTTTATTGATATGGCCCTATGCAAGAGAGAAAAGCCACTAAGCCACAAGGGGTTACAGAGAGTAGAAGAATTAGGAACAAAATAGGAAGAAGAAAGCATAATCAGGAGGACAGTAGATAGCGATTGACATTGCATTTAAATTTTTTCAGATAAAACTTGACTGGAAAGCATGGAGCCAGAAGGGAGTTCCACAAGCAAGGAGTGTGAGAAAAATAACTGTTAGTATAGAATTGACGGCTTCACCTAAACAGCTCAAATGTGAATTGATGAGATCTCAACACCAGTTTAGTACTGCACTTAAATTCAAAATTTCTAGGTACCACAGCAAATAGCTCATCAATTACTATGAAAGTATTTATAGAAAAAACACAGAGACGCAAACCTTACAGCAGTGGGAAAGTGACTGAAGCCGAGCTGCCAGATCAAGACCAATAATATTGCTGATTCTTCTTTGGATTTTATCAAGGAGCTCAAAGTAAATAGCAGGGGCACTGGACCATATATGAAAGCAATATTCTAAGCATGGGTAACTGGTAGATGTATAGATATGTAAGATAAATTCTGAAGAGAAAAATTGTCTCACATGACAGTGAACCAACTTTCTTAGCAGCTAACTTAGCAATGGATTCAATAACCTTTCCCCTTCATGTCAGCTGAGAATGTTAGCCTGAGAAAGTGCAACATGTCATTTTCCTGGGGATTAACATCAACCATGCAGAAAGCAGAGTCTGGTCTCTCAGATGATTAATTTTAGTTTAATAAAAAATAATAAATGTTTGCTTTTCTTCTTTAAATTCAATAAAAATAAACAAATCTGTTATTAAACAAAACAAATTGAGTAACTTATTTTTACAACCAAAACTTTAAAAAATAAATATTTCAGAAACAAAAATTTAGATTTGTTAGATTATTAAAATATACTATTAAAAATTGTTAATATTGTTTACTTGCCTTTATTCTCAAGATATATTCTAAATTCTAAGGTCATTGTGACTTTTGGAGCAGAAAATGGCTTTATTTGAATAAGCAAGCAATTTAATTATAAGAGCTATCAAAAAAGTAATTACTTATTTGTAAAGATCACAAAAACAAAATGATTACAAATGAATAAAAATAAACAGTTATTTTTTTATCTGGTTTTCTTATAACTCACTCCTAGCAGTTAAAAGATCATGTCATGCTTAGGCTACTTGCCATGATGTCATTAGAATTCTCTCCAACTGACTCCAACAGACTTCCCTGGCTCAGTTGGAGTTCTTTATTTAAAGCATCTTGCCTAGTTCATTTGTGTTACTGGGGATGTGTTATTTACTCCACAATATCCCCACTTTTGAGATTTTTTTTTTATTAGTAAATATTTTATTTTATTTCTTAGTATTCACCCCCTCCTCTTCGAAGTTATAAAAAGAACTTTGAAAATTGCATGGAAAGGTTTTCCATTTTGACATATAGATTTTCCATTTGCTTTCCATGTGTCTTCATTGATTATTGTGGTATCACTACTAGTGTCTAGTTGCATTTTTACATCCCCATTATTAATTTTCACATACACAAATTTTCTTTAGTTTTCTGTAATTATTTTTTCCGTCACAATACTGTGTACAAATTTTTCTGTGAGAATTTTTCATTGCTTTAGTTTTACAGTGTGACTTTTTATGTCCTACTTTTCCACACTTGTAGCACTTTGAATTTTTAAAGGGAGATGTAACCTTCCACATCTGAAACATGGATTAATGTTTCTTTTTCCACATTTTTCTTTGGCTTATATTCTTTTTCTTTAATTTCTTCCATATCACATCTCAGATTTATGATTCTGACATTCATCTGATATTTCTTGTAGAGTTAGTTTTTTATCATATTCAAATTTCATTAGAATTCTAGTACTTATTTCTGTATCATTTTAACTGTTAACCCATGAACAAAAATTAATCCTTTAAACATCTCTGGAGTCATTTCATTTAATTTGAATCTTTCACACTCCTTTTTAATAATTCCAGCATATGTGACAAAATATTTTCCTTCTTTTTTTGTCAGATTCATACACTTTCAGTGAGTATTGAATAACAAACTTTTCTCACTAAAAATTTTAGCCAGAATATTTACAGTTTCTTCAAAGCAAATTTCTCTTGTTTTTTGTTTTTTTTTGGTAGTAAAAAATTACAGCATTTGTCATGTTCTACCATGCTAACTTTCTCGACAAATGTCTTGTTTTTATTTTTTTTCTGTATTCTTCTCTGAAAATTTGCTCATATTTTCTAAAATAAGCAAAAAAAGGTAATTCCATGACCTGAATTGACTATGAATTCAGTTATGGCATTTGCCACTGCATTGAAAGTGAAAGAGCTTGTGAAATTCTCTATTTTCTTCAGTATTATTTCAATTAAATTTTGTTATTGTTTCTGAAATTCCAACATCTGCTGTTGTTGCTGTTGCTGTTGTTGTATTGTACTACTTGGGCTAATAATTCTTCCATATTTGAAGTATATCTGTTTTTGTTTTTTTTTTCCTCTTTCTCTTTTTTTCTTTTTTACACACACCAAGAAAAAAAATTGAACCAACGTTGATCTAATTTCTCATCATCACTGTTATCATGTGTGCTGAAGCAAAAAAGAATATTTTCCTACTCCATATGAGTTTGATTCCTTGTCACCACTGTTCTAACTCACTCCTAACAGTTATAAGATTATATCTTGCTTAGGCTACTCACTGTGACATCATTTAGAATTCTTGACAACTGATTCCAATGGACTTCCCTGACTCACTTGGAGTTCTTTATTTAAGGTGTCTTGCCTAGTTCATTTGTGTTACCGGGACTGGAGGCATTATTTACTCCACAACAGATTTTTAAAATTTAAATATGCAAGGACCACTAAGTCGATAAGATATAAAATATATGCCAATAAACATCCATGATTTACTTGGCACAGGAGTTTGCAACTCACTTGTATCTCTGTCTACAGTACTGAGAGGTGCCCAGTCCTGTGGAACAGCTGTCTGCCGAAGTACCCCTATTTGCCCTAGAGTGGGGATTGGTATTATTATTAATGCCTGTGCAACTGATGGTTGTGAGAGCTGGGAAATTTGGTACAGGTGTATGTGCTCGGGTGCCCCACATTAAATCTGAACTTGAGTCACATCATGTTGCTGGGGGGAAATGGGTAAATATCTACTTGGCACAGGTGTTTGCTTTTGGACAGAAGTAAAGTAAACTGTTCTCCTCATTTCAGGTGTGAAATGGAGCCTGGTCCCAGGGATTCCAAGCCAGCAGCAGCAATTCATCATTGCACTAAGAGAAGTGGGGGTGGGGGTTGGTGTAACATTGATGCCAACATAACAATGGTCACAGGGACTGGGCAATTTTTGTCCTTGGCCAATATGAATGTGTATGGTACTCCCCACATAAAAACGACCTTGTGTCACATCCTGCCTTAGTGGGGAGGGTGGTTAGATATAACTGATAAAATAACATTTGTTTAATGGCGCAGTTTCATATTCACACACATGACATCAATATATACCATGAAATGATATTAGTGAAATATAATTAATTAAAGAAGGTTGATAAGTTTAAAGATTTTGGTAGTCTTTTATTTCCTATATGATATGTCATAGTATAATTTGTAATACTTGTTAGATTTTCAAAATATATTATAAAAATTATAAACTTTGCTTACCTCCATTTACTCCTAAGCTGTGATCTAAATGCTAAGATGGTTACCACTTTCAGTGAAGAAAGCAGCTTTATTTGAATAACTATACAAAACTATATAAAAGCCATCAGCAGTGCTGGTGCAAGGATCTCATGCCCCCACCCCCACTCTGAATCTATGATATAGGGCCTCCCACTCTACTAAATTTCAATTTTCATAAGGTAATAGTCATATAAAGTACAAGTTTTATTGTAACCTACTTATGTACAATAATGGATTATATGCAATATAGAAGAACAATTCAACTAGAAAAATTGAAAATAAATACATGTATCTAAATACAAATTAGAAATAAATCAGCAATGTTTTGCTGCAATTTTTATCATCAACATGAGATTTTTCTTTTTAAAAAGTTGAAGAATTTAATACATTCAACATTATTGATAAAAAATAGGGAATTTTATAAAAAGAAAATTTTCGAGGCTTTACCTAAGCAAAACACATTTACAGATTTGGAGGGAAAAAAAGAAGACAGAATGGCACCAAAATCCACCTAAATTTTTCATCCTTTAATAGTCAGTTGAAGGTAGAAAAAAAAGCAAATGTTGATAAGATAGTGAAGGTCAAAAAGCACTTCTCAGAGCCCCAAATCAGGCTGCCCTCTGATTGATGGATTTGGGGGTAGTATGCGCCAGCCCCAGATATCAGCATCAAGTATTTTTATTTATAACAATAGAGAAACCTTGGAATTGACAATAAAATACTGTTAATTTTTTAAAATTTGATTTTTAAAGCTACATGTAAATCAATTATATTCTTTCAGCACAAACTGTTGAGTTGGGCATGGTATAAGACACATGCTGGTAGATGAAAATAATAAAATTGCATTGATATTTGTACATGCAATCAACTTTATTTGAATTATTTGCATGCAGATTGTTCCCACTGAGTCGAAGTACACACTGCTCAGCCAAAGGTTGGTTGATTTGTTTAGTGGTATATCAACCTCTATAGGTTATTTAATGCCAGAATCTAAATTTTTTGAACACAATTTTATGGTTTCAACTAAATATATTTTCAAGACAATTGTATGCCTTCTACTACAGTTAAAATGCATTGTTGGTTATTTTGCTATAAATATGTATTGTTGGTCATTTTTTTATGTAAAAATGTATTGCTGGTATTTTTACTATAAAAATGTATTTTTATACTTTCATAGTGTTTTGTTTTTGTTTGTGGGTGGGTCACTATTTGCCCATATCTGGGACCCTAACAGGTGCTACCACCTCGGTCTAGAGTGGACCTGAGAACAATAGCAATTAAGGGGTGGCTCCAAAACCTTCAATCTCCCAATAGCATTCGAGTTTTATATATTACCTACAATATTAATGTTAATTATTACATACTGTCTATTATATCATAATAATGATGGAGGAGGGCTTGGAAAATTTTTACACTAACAGGACATATTGAAGACAAAATGGACGGGAGGCGGGCAGCAGGCCACCTACCTGATGGCCTTTTGTGAATGAATGGTAGACCAGTTATGGGAGAGATTGTAAAAAGACAAATGTTACTAAGAGGTTCTGTTCTTTTGCAATTATATCCATGCTGTAGAAGGCCCAAGAGCCACTCGAGGTAGAGGATTACAGAGTAAGAGGCACTGTTTATGGGGATATGTGGCTACAAAGGATAGGAAATGGTGAAGAACTATGACCACCCACATCCTGAAGGTACACAGCATATAAAAGAAGAAAATTGTCTATCAAATTTGCAGAATTTTTTTATTGTTCTTTTTTTTCATAATAATAATTCAGATATTGAAGTCTTTATTTTTGCCCCTCTCCTCAGCTCTCTCTCTCTCCTGTTCTTACCGTAGCATCTGACTCATTTACTCACAACCCACCCCTTATCCTTGGAACTGGAAATATATGTTTACACAATGAGTATACAGGGATGCATCTAATGAAGTTTAACCATGCTATCTCAGGTTTACAGGATAACAAAGGCTAATCATCGCCTGAGAAACAGATTCCCTTTTTTTTTAATGCTTAAGCAATCGATAATAGTATTTTGAAAGCACATGCTTTACTATCTGTCATCTCTTTCTATTGTTAACTTAACACATGCACGCATATACGTATATATTTCCAAGGAAAATTTTGAGCAAATCAGCTGGCTGCTGCTGCTGCTGCTGCTACTACTACTACTACTACTGCTGTTACAAGTGTGCATTTTTGCAAAGGAGCAAAGACGATAATATTACTCAGAGATAAATGGAAGAATTTTTAGATGCATCTTATTAATTAATCTCACCCAAAGCAAAATATTTGTATTTCTGAGCGGAAGAAAAGAAACAGAATGTTGATAAAATATGTAAAGCTGCAAATAAAAACAGGAATTGGAAGACAGGAAAAACCCTACCGCAGCTAGTAGTAGTAAACAGCACTTGAGCTACGAACGCAGTCAAGTAATGAGAAGAAAACAACAGGTTGCTACGACAAAACCAGAGTAATTTTTTTTGCATGTACCTGAAAAGAGGTAAGAAAAATAATGAAGGCGGTTAAAAAAAAAAAAAAAAAAAAAAAATAAGTGCGTGTGTGTGTGTGTGTGTGTGGTGGGGGAGAATGTCGAGACGGCAAGTGGACACAATGCACGACAAAAGTGGTTAATGATGGTCATTAAATTCTCAAATGCCTATTTGCAACATTTGTAGTCTTCCCTTGTTGGAGTGTCTTGTCACGTCTGGCGAGATACAGAGAATGTAGCATTTTGGTGGGTAGGTGCATACATGTGTATTTACATGTGTGTGTACGTGTGTGAGCATGTGCTTCAGCCAAAATTAAGCAGACACTAACAGATTTGACAGCAACTGTCTATCATTCCCCATTTTGATTTTTGCAAAATAACAACAGTTAAAAATACTGAAAGAAAAAAAAATCATTAGCTGTTGTACTGAAAAAAAATGATTTTATTTATTATTTTTATTTATTATTTATTTATTTACCTATGGTACTGTCTAAGAGACAGTACCATAGTTAAAAAAAAGTCCGTGCTGTTATTACCAATGCTGTCTACATGTGTTCATATAAATATCTTTTTCTTTTATTGTATTTTATACACACATGATAATTGCTATGATAATTTCTGTCTGTCTACAATCTGCAAAAATAGGTGAATTATCAATTTTGGTTTGATTTATTTGTGACTGGGTCGATAGCATTCTGATTCACTTTTTAGACATTATTTGATGTTTACTCTTTTTGTTTTGAGTCAAATTCTACATATTTACTCCACCAAACTGGTTAAACAGTAGTTTTAATTCCAAGACTTTCCACTGCTATAATCTAATTTCCCTGGGCCTTTTAAATACTTCCATGGTAATTGTTCTGATGAACTTTGCTATGGTACCTAGACTTTACAAATTTAAGCACAGAATTAAATTGGCAACACGGTCTCATCATTTTACAGTATTATTGGCTAGATATAACTGTAAGTTCTTTGCTATCAGTTTCTTTTCTCGAACTTCTGCCTGGGGAGCTCTCTTCCAGCTTCTTGCTTTTCAGCCAAATTTGATCTTCAAAAATTTAAATGCAATGTCAATCATTATCTACTGCCTTCTTGATTCCTCTTCTTTTATTGTATTTGCACTTTAATAATGTTTTTCTTTTTCATAATCTTTCATGCTCAGTAACTCCTTGTGTCTTAGTGGCTTTATTACCTTGCTTGTAGTGAAATGATTAATACAAGAAAATGGAAAAAAGATATTACATATTAATTTTTCCTGGCACAAAACACTCCCTTCTTCCCTGTATCATTTACAATTAGTTAATTGTTTTGACGTAAACCTCAGCCAGACTTTAAATGTCTGTCTTTCTGTTTCTATTCTATTTCTATTTTCTTTTTTTCTATAAGATGATGAAGGAAAAATGAATTTATTATGAGAATCCAAAATGAAGAAAACAGTAGGCAAACCCATCACAGTTTTTAACATCCCTAAAAGGAATCTATTCAGCCCAGGGGAAAGTTCTCTGCATTTAATAGAATTCAAGGAGTTGATGTTGATATATATATATATATATATATATATATATATATATATATATATATATATATTCAGGCAGGTTTTGTTAAATAAATTAGACATATTCTGTCTACTTATTTTCAATAAGATCTTTTCATATTTGTGAATAAGCTTTGTTGTGCAGTTGATAAAAGACAAGCAGAAAACACCATGTTGGCTCATATTGTATATATTCCAAGTACTTTCGATATAGTATAATGTCATCATCAGGGTATTGTTAAATATAGAGTAAGTAATTAGTTTTCATGGTTGTAAAGGACAAAAATTGTTGTGGTCATCTGGATATATATATATATATATATATATATATATATATATATATATATATATATATATATATATATATATATATATTTCAAACGTTATCTTTAGTGGACATCCATATTTGTGTATGGCCTGTTTTTGCTTTTTTTTAAATAGACAGTGGTTCCTCCAACAAAGGAGGATGCAGGTTCAAATCATGCAGGAGAGTGCATTTTCTTTATTAAGTTTTCTTGATTTTGCAGGCTGGTTGATGAAATAAACACTGTTTAAAAAAAAAAACAGACCCTCTGCTCAAAATATAGGTGTCTACTAAAAATAACATTTGACATAATAAAAATATGTTAGCTTAAAAAATAAAATCCATTAATTCATTATATATATATATATAATTACATGAATCATTCATACAAAAAACAAATATAGAAGTTAACGATTTAAATCATTAACTTCTATATTTGTTTTTTGTATGAATGATTCATGTAATTATAAATTAAATTCACCTATAATCGAAAAACAGAGCATTTACTTAAATAAATTGTATTTCTAAAAATAACATATAAACAGAAAATTTATTAAACATATATATATATAGGATGACAATAAAATCACTATATAGTTACTTTTAATAAAAAGGCAAAACATTGAAGCAGATGGCATTGTTTACCATACCATTTTATTGTTATTAACCAGAATTAACTAGTACCATTTTATTTTAAGTAACTGTATAGTGACTGTATTGTCATTCTGTGTGAATATATATATATATATATATATATATATATATATATATATATATAATGTTTCATTAAAAACTACAGACAAGGTACTATGATTAAGCCTTTTATTTAATATTTCTTGTGTTCAATCAAATGTTTTCTTTTCTGGACACAGAGTGTGTAGAAATTGTTCAAATTTGGACAGTTTCTACACACTGTGTCCAGAAAACACTTGTTTGAATACAAGAAATATTAAATAAAAAGTTAATCACAGTACGTTGTCTGTCGTCTTTAATGAAACATATATAAATGAAGGATTGCTGCCTAAATACATAATATATTTAAATGAATGCCTGACAATTGGATCTAGCATGAAACAGTCTGTCACCTCTGAATGTTGACTTCAATGTTCACTTTTACATTTATATTTACTTATGCTCTATCTCTGATATTGAGCATTTTATCTCATAAATATCACACACCTTAAAACTATATTTCTTCATCATATATATATATATATATATATATATATATATATATATATATATATATATATAGGATTAATACATTAGACATAGAAGTTCTATTACCATGCTAAAATTTCTTTATTAGCAACATTTTCAGCAATACATCTTTTTTGTAAATTTCTTTTTGACATTATGTTATTTCTACTTGAACATCCTACTCTCGACACCACCACATTGAGTTGACCATAAACAAAATATTTGAATAATTTTTGTTGGGATCTTCCTGGTTGTGTGTGTTTGTATGTGTCTGTATACACATGTGCTCATCTGTGTATAGAATGGAATGAACAAATCCAAAGCTCAAAATAACTTTAACAGTTTTTATTTGTGGTTGAAAGAGAGTGCAAAATAGTGGTATTTTGCCGGAAAAAAAGTTGGGTTTCCTCATTAACAGAGCTCTTCCCTTGAGTAGGTGTTTCAAGGAGAGATTTTTCTGCTTGTTCCCACAAGTGGAATGAGAAATCTTTAGATTCAAGCTACAAAGACTCGTATGGGTCATTTGGTGGTTTCCTTCTCTTTCCTTTCCAGTAGCCTCTTGTGTCTTAGTGGTGTTATTGCCTTGCTTGGAGTGAATTGATTTAAAAAAAAAAACATAGAATATAACTACTGACACTGAATTTAAATTATTGAAGGTCAAAATTAGCTAGAAAGCCAGAAAAGAGAAGAGACTAAAACTGTTAGCATAGAATTTACAGTTACATCTAGCCATTTTAACTGTAGAAATGTGAGATGTTGCCATCAATCTAGTAGAATGCTTAAATTCATAAAGTCTAGGTATCAAAGTCAAAAACTCATCAGAACAATTACCCTGAAAAAAGTAACAGAGAAGCTATGTTATGGTGGTGGGAAAATAACTAAAGATGCTAAGGTCAAGACTGATAACATTGCAGATCCTTCTTTTGAACTAATTTGTAGTAATGTGTAATATCAGATGACTACAATGCTTATTATGAATGTTGTAGGTTTTCTAAATTACGACAGAATTTTGACAAAGCAGATACAAATTCTTTTGATACAAATTGGAGAAACAATTAAACCATTTTCTGTTTCTTTTTTATTATTTAAAATAATAATCATACACCAAGCTTACTATTTTTTGCATTTGCTTAAATAATTCAGGACAGTTTTAAGAAAATCTAATTAAATGGATTATTTTGACTTATTTAAATAATTCTATAAATTTTTGGGGCTCCATTTGACTAATTTGTAATAATGGGAAATATCAGATGGCAACAATTCTCATTATTATTAGTGCTGTAGATTTTCTGACTTCTAACAAAATTTTGACAAGTTAGATACAATTTTTTTCAATATAGACATAATGAATTAATAAAAAAAAATTACTGACAGAAACATTGCTTATATATGGCAATTTGTAAAATTTTAATTAAAAATAAATAACACAGATTAAATATTTATTGAAATATGCTTTTAAGAAATGTTATACAAATTCATTGTCATTGCTTATGTTGTAAATGTCATTTGTTAATAATATATATAAAAAAAGACTGACAGGAAATACTTCATAATTTAGTATAATGGGTGTGGCTGTTTTCTTCTACTGAAGTAGGGTGGGGACAAATGGTAAAAAAAAATTTTGCATGAATTTATGAAAATAATTCTTGATTTGATTGTTATTGCCCCAGATATTTATTGCCATAAATGTATGTATTTTTTCGTCTCTTTCAATGTCTATCACACACAATCATTTGTATTAGTCTGATGCAAAAGTTACCAGCACTAAATGTTACATAATGTTAGTAAAGTCTGGAAAATACATGTGGTGTCACTTCTGCAGAATGTTTTTTTTTTTGCATTGATGTTCTCTCTGCACAAGGCTCGAGAGCCAATCGAGGTAGAGGGTTGCAAAGTAAGAGGCATAGTATATGCAGATGGGGAAGATAACAGTTAACCCTAGATTTGAACAGGTTAAGATTGAAGTGAGTGGGAAAGAATCCTCGTAGGAGTTGGTTCCACACAGCAGCTGTTCATGGAAAGAAGCTGCTCAAGTGGAACTTATGTCTCACCAAAGGAATTCTAAGAGAATGAAGGTAGTTCACTACAATGTGCATACCATGGTGGATCTTAGCCATGAAGAGGTTAGAACTGGTGGAAATAAGGAATGTTGTTCATCTGAACATTTTCCATGGAAATAGCAATAGAGCAACGAGAGGCTTGCAGAGTTTAATCTGTGAGAAACAGGTTGTAATATGGAAAATAATTTATCATCCACTAGGACATAGAAATGCTTTTGGACTCTATCAGTACTGGAAAGTCAAGACTGAGCAGCTCCTGCCCATATATGGTAAGAGTACTTGTGGCTAAACTTTCGCACTTCTTGTAAGACTATCATATAACACATTTTTTACTCTTTAATATGCACACAAATTAAAATCAATGACAGAAAACCAAGTTATAGAATTCAGCAAATTTAATACAAGAATCAAAGCTGAAAATGATAGATAAAACCAGGAGTATTCAAAATTTCAACTTAATCAAAATTCATAAAGAGAACCGAAAATGTATTCACTATAACTGCACCAGTACTACAGTGAGCAACTAGCTTGTTTGAATGACACAATGTGTTTTCTTTAAATAGTGATTTGGGAGCATGACAATATTTGCCCTCAAGGTGCAACCCAGCAAATGATCTTCTCCAGACAACTCTATTTGGTCAGCCATTCCAAGAGGCTGAAGATATGAAAAAAATTCCATAAAGAATTCACCAAATCAAAATTTCAGTCTGTCTTCTCTGACAGGATATACAATTTATTTGAAGGTTAATGTAAATTTATAGGAACCAGGGAAATACTTTGGTGACAGAATAATGATGCTATGAATTAATATGAATAAAAGAAATTGTCAGAAGAATGCAGTAAACTTTTGCATCGTCTTATGAGAGTTGCTGAAAATTTCTCAGCCCTACAAAGAAGAGATTCCATACAAAATATTTCTGATGTTTGGTCAGATTTAAGAAGGAGGTTGAGAACTTTTCAGCACCTAACTTTTAATATGATTTTTGCATTATGCTTTGAATATTGCTGCCACATACGGTCATGTGCTTCTGCTATATATTTAGAGATCCTTGATAAAATCCAAAGAAGAATCAGCAGTATTATTGGTTGTGACCTGGCATCTTAGCTTCAGTCACCTTCCCACCAGCTTAAAGTTACCTTTCTGTGTATTTTCTATAAATATTTCCATGGTAATTGTTTGGATATCCTCTTTGCTATAGTATCAAGACTTTATGAATTTAAGTGCAGTACTAGACTGGCATTGAGATCTCATCAATTTACAGTCAATTTGGCTAAATGTAACCATAAGTTCTATGCTAACAGTTTCTTTTCTCACACTTCTTTCTTATGGAACTCTCTCCTGCCACCATACCTTCTAGTCAAGTTTAATCTTCAAAAATTTAAATGCAATATCAATCAATATTTACTGTCTTCCTAATTACACTTCTATTGTTCTTGCTCCTTGGTAATGTTTCTGTTTTCTAAATCTTCCACACCCAGTAACCCCTTGTGTCTTAGTGGCTCAACTGCATTGCTTGGGGCAATTTGATTTAAAAAAAAAAAAAAAAAGAGCTGGGTAATATTTCTAACAATGATTATAAGCTATGACAGATTGTTTTTAGTTCTGTATTGTAGAGTATGTTGAGAATGGCTTGGTTTTTCAGCAATTTGCTCTCTTTTGGTACAGGTGATACTGAATTTTAAGAAACAGCATTAAACCAAAATACCACCAACAGAATCTAAAATATATCAACAATACAAGTTGGCAGTAATGGCAGACTCAAAAATTTTGCTGTTAAATTACAGAGAACTTGTTGGCGCCAGTTTGGTAGTTGGCAATTCCGGAATCCTCACATTTACATAACCATCTACCTAATCATCTACCTAATGGCTTTATTTACATTTTGGATAGGAAACTGAACAGATATGGGTTTTCAAGAAAAATATCTTAGTGAGGAAGTGTGCTTTCCTTAAAAGTGAAACGGTGGTTTCTACTGCAAAGGGGAATGGAGGTTCAATCTCTGCTGGGGAGCACATCTTCTTTATTGAGATTTCTCAAATATTCAAACTGATAGATATAATAAATACTGTTTAAAGTGAACACAAAATTGGGGCATCTATTTCAAACACAAGTATCCACTCGATTAAAATAAACAAAATTGTAACTGTAACATTTAATACTTCAATCGCATATGAACAATAGACAAAATATAATAAATCCATTTCTTTGGAACATTTTGACAAGAATTATGGCACTTTATCTATATAATCAGTATTCCATACTATTTAATTTACTTACAATATACATTTATCTATAGTATAATTAACATTTTTTATTTACATTATTTAGTTAGACTAGTGTCCTCATCGGCAGCATAAAAGGAAAAAGAATTAGGTTTACAGATCCAAGTTTTAATTTCAGGTTTGTTCTGACAACAGCTTAGGGGACTAAAGTGTTGGTTAGTGGATTTAGTGACATAATAATTATGAGTTTATGGTGTGACCAAATGTAAAAATAAAATATGAAAATACAATATTAAAAAAAAAGTTTAAATTAAAAGAAGGCATTTGCTTTCCTTAAAAACACATATCTCTTTTTTTTCTCTCTCTACTCTTCTCTATACTTCTCTCTCAACTAATAGGAAGGCAACACTAACATAAAAAGAGGAAGAAGAAGAAAATATGAACAACTGTTGCTAAACAGAAGTTCACTAGTCCAGGGTCTATTTATTGTGACTAGAAATCTGCCAAAATAAGAGAGACTCCACACATAACTTCTGCTATAAAAAAGAAAAAGAAAAGAACACTGGAAAATAAATGAAAGAATTTTGGCCAATCAAAAAACAAAGAGACTTTTGATATTAGCTGAAGCCAAGCTTACACCAATTAGTCTGGAGCCTTTCAAAATTGTATATAAAGAAACAGCCTATAGACAGCAATGAGGAAACAATCAGAAACCGGCCCAAGCATGTCACGTAAAGCAGTCATCTGCTTAAGTTTTTTTTCCAGCATTTTTAAGTGCTGAGAATAAACAGGAGAGTGACTCCACAACATATTCCCAAAGTAATCACACTTCCAACAGTTGCCAACAAGATATCAAATGCTATCAAAGTCTGACTCATAAACTAACAACTACTAAGCTGAACAAACTTTCACCAGCCAGATTTATAAGGATTTCATGTCAATGAAATAAATATATATTATTTGATTCTGTTCCTTTATTTCATAGTGTTCCAAAGTGTCCAAGAAATATTACTAAAGGTCTCTGGCAATTCTACACAAGTTCAGTCCCTGGGCTTGGTAGTATGAATATAGTCAGGCTATATAAACATGACTAACAATAAATGTACAAATGTAACATCTGATAGGAATGTGAGACTAAGTTTTGTTATTTATTTACTTCTGAGTTGCATTGAATTAATGTTTACCATGAGGGTATGTGTGTATGTTTTTAGGGGACTATCTTTGAACATTTGATCATCTTCTCATGAGGATGTTTGCAGTTCTATACTTCCTCTTGTGAGACTGACATTTATATAACTGCCTCTTGTCATGTGGATAAGTTCAGCTGGGTCAACTTCCTGTTTTATGTCGGGGCAATCCAGACATCCTCAATTGTTCACTTGGTGATTCTGAAGCTATCTTCTAGCCCAACCCTCTAAGGCACCTACCTCTTTTGATGTTCTGATGTGACACTGAGTACAAAGCTTACTTTTGTATTGCTCAGAGTTAATTTTTTTTAAAGCAATTCATCCCAAGCAAGGCGGGAGTGCCACTAGCATGCAAGGGGTTACAGAGGATTGAGAACAAGAGTAAAGAGGTGTGCTTGAGGAAAGAATACAGAGAAGGTTGAGGAACAAGCTCAGGGTGTCGGATGTCAATTGACATTACACTTGAATATTTGAAGATTATAGTCATCGGGGAAGCAAGTAAGGGGAAGGGAGTTCCAGAGGTTACCACAGATCAACTCCTCTTAGATTAAAGGTACCTGATTGGCATTAAATTCAATTCAAACCTTTGGTATTTCCTGGTGCAAATCACATACTACACAATAAGCAAGACTTGGTAATGGTGAGAATAACAGTTTCCATAGAGGAAATATTCAGCATTCATTGAAGAAACTTTTAGCATTATTTTTCATAGAAATCCAGAAAAATATTTTTCTTTAAAAGGCTTTTCATGGATCCAGCCTTTTCAAGTTCAGTAACTGTTATTGCTCTTTCTAATATTTCCTTGCAAACCTCTAGTTTAAGGAATTTTGGAACGGTGGAGTAATGGATAGCAGCTCAAATGACAGTAAAGATAAGGACAACAGTCTTAAAAAATCAACCCACTGGATTAAAATAAGATAACTATCAAAGCATAGGTGTTAAAATGTTCTTGGCTGTATCAGAAATTGTATCAGAGTTAGAGAAGGCATGGTGGAGTAATGGGCAGCTGCTCGGATTGAGGAATCGGAGAGCTGAGTTTGAATTCCAGTTGAATCCATTACATTCATTTATGTGCTAATACCCTTGGGAATGGTATGAATCCTCTACTTCTCTCCCCAGCTATGGGTAAAATAGCAGGATAGACTGGGTTCTATAACCGTGGATGACAAATGATTTACTGCAGAAAGAAATGGCAACCTACTGCAGGAAAAAATCTGCCTCGTTAGCTATGTATTGAAAGATACATGATCACCTAAGCATGTATCATGCATCGCACATAATTGACCGGAAAGTTAACATCTTGTTTATATCATTATTTTCCATTCTAGTTACATCTGCTAGCCATTTTAGTTATTGTTGCTGTTGGAGGTCTTCATGTGATGTGTTTTTTTTTTTTTGTTATTAGCTAAAGCTCTTTGTTCACGACTATGTAGTGAAAATCTACAAGGTGTGATGAAGGAGTGTTTTGCTAAAAATTTAAAAACCATGCATTGAATACTGTGTCCATCTCTGATCTGGTGCTCCTCTTGTACATCTCAAGATTTCTGACAAAATCCAATGAGGTATCCGTAATATTATTGATCATATCCAAGCATCTTGACTTCAGTCACTTTCTCACCAAATATGTTCATAGCAACTGCTCTGATGAGCTTTTTTTCCCTTATGCCCAGACTACATGAATTTAAGCATGCTACTAGATTGGCATCTAGGTCCTATCCTTTTACTGTTGAAATATCTGTGACCACAATTTCTACTCCAATATTTTTTTCTCACACTTCCCACCTGTGAAACTCTCTTCTGTTTCAACTTCCTTGATAACTACAATCTGTTTTCTAGAATCCTTTTTATTTTTTGTCCTTTCCTCAATCCTCCCTGTTCTCAATTTTTCCCTTTCATTCCCTGTAACCCCCTGCATACTAGAGGCATTGCTGCCTTGCTTGGGGTGAAATAATTATTAAAAAGAAAATGAATTCTCTTAAAGTCATTTTTAATAATTGATCTGAGAAAATGTTTGTATATAGTTGATAGTTTAGACATTTCTTAATGAGCTGGACTCCATTTATGACCTCTCCATATGAGTCTAAATATGACAAAAGCTAATTAAGAGCATAACTTGAGTTTTCAGGCTAATATTTGAGCTTTGTTGCATCTTAGAAAATTGGTTGAAAGTACACCTAGTGCAAACACTCCTTTGTTCATTTTCCTTAGCTGTTTCTTTGTCTG
The DNA here is from genome assembly GCA_903632075.3 of Acanthosepion pharaonis. Taxonomy (NCBI): domain Eukaryota; kingdom Metazoa; phylum Mollusca; class Cephalopoda; order Sepiida; family Sepiidae; genus Acanthosepion; species Acanthosepion pharaonis. The sequence goes on along the minus strand of CAHIKZ030004961.1, from coordinate 2,980,659 downwards.
TTTCCTAGACATAGACAGAAAAAAGAAAACAATCTATATTTCATAGATTGAATAAATGGTTCAGCATGAAATTACTTGAGGGTTACCTCAATCAACAGACTCCTGAAGAAAGATTGTGAGCACAACAGCTATAATTTTGCAATTCTAATAACAAAGATAAGGATTTGCCTATATTTCTGAGATGAGGCATTATGTACACTATTTACATTATTCGGACTATTGTCCTCATCTTTGTTGCCATATTTATCACAACATTTTGACCATTGTATGCTCTGGCCTTCTTCAGGTGGTTGGAAATCCATACACAGATGTCTTTAAGGATACATGGCACAGTGGATAAAGGCATTGGTTAGATCCAGTGACAAGACCCAAATAGTTGTGAATTCAATACCTGGTTAAGGCAGTGGAGAACTTGGAGAGGAGAATTAACAGGAGATAACTGATAACTGATAACTGATATTCCATTAGACATGACACGTGGAACAAGAACAGTCTTCCTCAGCAAGCAAAATAAAGGGTTCAGTTTGACATTCCAACCACCTGAAGAAGGCCTGAGCGTACAATGGCTGAAACGTTGTGATAAATATGGCAACAAAGATGAAGACAATAGTCTAAATAATGTAAAGATAAGGATACTAGTCAAAATGTAAATAATAACTGGAGGGAACAATGGTTGGATTGTTGTGATAAAAACAACAAAGATGTAGACAATAGTTCAAGTTTAAGTAATGTAAATAATAACTTCCCATCCCAGAAATTAAGGTATGTTTTGTAAATTTATTATTAATATTTTTTTAGTCATTTCACCCCAAGCAAGGCAATAAAGCGACTAAGATGCAAGGGGTTACTGAGTAGGAGATGATATGAGAAAAAAAAACACTACTAAAGAGAGAGAACAATAAAAGAACAAAATTAAAAAGACAAATAAGGATTGACATTGAAGATCAATGTTGGCTTGGAAGCAAGTGAGAAGTGCAGTAGAAAGAACTGTTAGCATAGAATTTACAGTTGCATCTAATCAATTCAACTGATGAGACCTTGTTGCCAATCTAGTTCTGTGTTTATCTCATAAAGTCTAGGTAACACAGAACAAAGTTAATCAGATTAATTACCATGAAAGTATTTATAGAAAAGACACAGGAAAGCTACATTATGGTGGTGGGAAAGTGACTAAAGCCAAGTTGCCAGGTCAAGAACAATGACATTGCAGATTCTTCTTTGGATTTTATCAAGAATCTGTAAATATATAGCAGACTAGATGTGGCATCAATATTCAAAGCTTGGATGAATGGTACTCTTATAAATATGTAAGATAGATTCTGGTAAGAACCAACTTTCCTAGCAGCAGATTCAGCAATTGATTAAATAAAATTTTAGTTGAAGAAGACTGACAATGTACATTTGTTTAGTTTTTTATTATGTTTTTCTTGTATGCCTACAAGTATTTTGTGTTAAGGACTTAATGAATGTAAAAATTGTTCAAATGTTTGTTGGTTCCAAGTGCTAGCAATTCAGTATAATCTTTCCATTTCATGCCTGCAGATAATGTTAGTCCAAGAAGGTGCAATGAGTTGCTCTCCTGGAGGTCAGCATCAGCCATACTGATGGTAGGCAAAAAAAAAAATGTTCTCTCAGGCAATTAAAAGAAAGCAGTTTCATTTTGGAGGTGGTAAAATTTAACAAGCTATTCTTTACCCCAGTTAACAACAGACTGTAGGACATTTTTTAGATCAGCTGCCAATTTGGCTTTATTGATTAAGACAGGAATAAATGGTTGTATCATCGGTATAGATACCAAATTGAGAACTGATAATTTTAATTTTTTTTTTTTTTTTGAAATTTTCGAATGTCTTTGTATGAATTTAAACTTACTGAAATTTCTTTACAGAAACTGCAAGTGGACCAATCCAAGAATTAACATTTTGCCAAGGGAATTGATAACCAACAAATCAGGTAAATAAATCAAATTTAGTTTTTTTTTGTATATTCACAAAAGATATAAGTAAACAGGAAATACTAATGTCCCACTGGAAATATGAGTAAATTCTACCATCACAAGTGGTACAGACACAGGAAGGACACTTTACTGACTGTGTGTGAGCCAAGTGTAAATAACTATTTCTATCAATGAAAGTGTATTGGGCAAGTCCAGTAAATGTATGAGAGGAAGCCTTTTTGTATATGTATGTATATGTAAGGATGTGTGTGATATTTGTGTATATGTATGTATGTGTATGTGTGCCGATATCCATGCAAGAATTTGTATAGGAGGATATGTACAATGTATGTGTGCACAATGTATGTGTGGGTTTCATTTAGTTATATTCTTAATTTTCTGTTTTAGCTGGTAAATGGGATGACATTTGTCAAGTGATTTTTCCTTACAATGTCGATGAATTTGATAATTACGACGGTCGTGACTAACTTGGTTTTGTATTCTGCATTCCAGTTCTAATTAGTAACTCACTCGACAATAAAATGTTTCAAGAAGGTAAATTCCACTTTCAAAAAGAAAAAAGACTCTTCTCCAGTTAGCTTTTATAACAAAGTTTTTGTGTACATAAAATATATATATAAATACTTATATTTCTAAATATATATATAATACTTATATTTATAAATATATATATATATATATATTTGGTTGGATAGATGTGAGTTTGTGACCCTGGGTTTCACGCTTTAGCGATCGTCAGACAAACTGATTAATGTTTTAAAAAATTTGGGTTTATGTAGATTGCGTGTATTGGTGTTATTGTGGAAGTGGTGGGGGAAATTTCTGCGTTTTGTCATTCATCGGCATTTAATCTTTTAATGTTTTAGTGACCTATGCCGATAACTACTCGCTGGACAAACCTTAATTGTTTTATGACCCTTCGCGCAGAACTCTTCATTGACAATTCTAGAAAGAAAATTCGGATTGCCAACACACAAACAGAATGTCTCATATCAAGAATATTCCACATTGAACATGAAGAAAAATTAATTATTTTTAATAATATGTAGAAATCTCCACTTTCACCTGAAGACGGTTGCGAGACCAGAAACACGTGTCGGGAAATTATGTAAAACAAAGTATAATAATTTTCTCAATAAATCCACATTACAACCAAAAACGTTTGCAGCACACCCTTCTTTTTAATATATATATATATATATATATATATATATATATATATATATATATATATATATATTTGATTTATTTTGTTTTAAACGTTATTTTTGATGGATACTCATATTTGAGTAGAACCTCTGTTTTTTTAATTAAACAGTATTTTTTTTAATTAAACATTATATATATATATATATATATATATATATATATATATATATATATATATAAAAATAACATTTAAACAAAAATAAATTAAATAAATATATATATATATATATATATATATATATATATATGAATAAAGACAAACGGAAAACTTATCTTCACCAGCACATTTCGCCTCTGTAGGAGGCAAATGCAAGGATTTTTTTTTTTGTAACAAGTATTTATATACAAGAGCATGAATGTTATTGGTTTTTGAGAATCTTTCAGTTTAGGAATGCTCATAAATATTCATTTGGTTAAGTGAAACATCAGGCAAGCTATGGAGGACACAAAGTAATATAATTCAATGTCTAAGAAATGAAAGCAAGTAAGTGATATCTTAGACATTTTTTTTATTTTCATTTATTAGATATTGAATTGTATCACTCTGTCCTGCTATTTACCCATAGCTAGGGTGGGGGAGAAGAGGTGGATTCATACCTTTCCCAAAGGTATTTGTGCCTAAGTCAATGTAACAAACCCAACTGGAATTTCTGCAGTCCATATAAGTCTACATATGCTTCTTACACAATTTAATTATAATAGGCTGATGAAAGAAATTATAAAAAGATATAATAATGATAATAATAATGATAATAATGGTAAGGAATGGACAATTTTACCAGCAGTGCCCCAGGTAAAATCAACATACAAGTTGCCCAGAAGATTGCCCTACCAGGAACATCTCATATACTAAGAAATGTGCTACCAATTAAGTGACAATTCTCCTATAGGGTCTAAGGACCATAGTTTGGACCCGGCTCTACAGTATACAAAGCAAAAAACATAACATACGCAAATAATAATAATAATAATAATATTTATTGTATATTATTAGTTCAATAGAGAAAATAGAAACATGATGAGAAAAGTGTTAAAAGTTGGAATTTTTGGACATGTCTGTCCTTTCTCATTGTAAACAAAAAATCCAACTTCATTTTATATTTTGTTGCGAAAGGACACAGATATGTCCAAAAATTTCAACAATATTTATAATTAATATTTTTAGAAATTATTTTTTTTTTAATTCGTTTGAAGTTGGTCAACTTATTAATGTTTAAATGTTTGCTATAATTTAAGAGTATAAAATTTGTTTTATCAAATTTTAATTTCCATACATTTTCATAATTATTGATGATGCACATCAATTTATCATAAAGTATAAATATCATTTTGTCTTTTGTTGCTTGCTTTGTTTACGCTGCAAAGAGCTGTTTTAATATTTGAAGAAAAATATAGGTCCTACATACTGTAGTGGGCCAGTGTGTGTACACATTGTGTGTTTAACATGGGAAGTCTCCTGAAATAGCCCGCTACAAATATGGTGGGCTCATGAGGAGTCCACCAAAAGGAATGTGAAGGAAAACAACAAAGACTGGTATATCTATATACAAACCAATATATGTGTATTAACAGAAAATAAGGTTTACAATTGACAAAAACTATAATGAGTGTGTGTGAATGAACACAGAGAGTTTGTGTTTCAAAGTATGTGTGATTGAATGTTTGTAGAAAGTTTGTGATCAAAGTATGTGTAGTGAATATTCATAGATACGTGTGTGTGTAATGTTCATGTGTGTTTCCCAGAGAAAAACGCACATAGCATCCTCCACTCCCGCAAAAGGGAGAAATGCAATCTTCATGAGGTTGATTTTTCTTCTTTGTGTGTGTGTGTGTGTGTGTGTGTGTGTGTGTGTGTGTGTGTGTGTGTGTGTGTGTGTGCCTATACATGTGCATATACACACATATATTATGATAAATATTAATATAATATGATATATATATGGGTATAACACTATTGGACTCTACTTTGAACAATAAGAATGTATAATTACTCTCCAAACTTAATAGAAGAATTGTGATGAAATCGATCATAAATGAAAATGACATGTTCATCATTAATTAATAATAGCTAAGGATCAGAAGCTCATGAATATATATATATATATTATTCCAGGATCATTTTCCAACTTTTTCAAGATGATCTTCACCCTCTCTAACCTTCTAATTTTCTGTTCTGGAGTAGCATGATGCCTCACACATTTCACATACGATTTCATTTTCAAGCCTTTTTTTCACTGCTCTTTAGACTGTCAGAGGTGAAACACCTCTCTCACATGCCAAACGTCTTGTGGATTGAGTTGGATCTTTTCTAATTGATCTTTCTTTTTTTTCCTCTTGTGACCTCCTGATCCAGTTTTCCTCTCTACTGTTCTCTCTTTTTTAAACTTATTCACCATTCTCATGATGGTTCTTGAGTGGTTTTGAGGATAGAAGCCAGCATATAAATGTTGGTACCATTACTGAAGGCCTGAAAGATCTTTTTCCTGTTACCATTGCTCAGTTGGGAAGACAGTAGGGCTGACACAAAACGATTTTAGCCTGTTCTCTTTCTAGGCGAATAACTTAAAGGTTTTTTTTTCAGTGATTCTTATGACAAATGGTATCAGGTATCAGATGGCTAAATGTTTTATCTGAATACCTGAGAAAAAAGAAACAAAATTAGTTCAGTGATTTTTTAGATATTAAAAATTTTGTGAGATGGACAATTATGCTGTTACACAATTTGGACAATTTTGCTGTTACATGCACTATATGTACACACACATATATATATATATATATATATATATATAGGTAATTCATGCAAAATCCGCAAAACTCAGAGTAGGGACAGATAAGTGAACATTTTAAGAGAGAGACAGACAAACAGAGAGACAGAGAGAGACAGAGAGAAAGATAGAAAGGAAGGAAGGGAGAGAAAGAAAGAAAGAAAGACTACCAAACGCACACGAACATCAGCCTCACACAAATGAACTCTATTATTTTTGGCATATCCTGTCTTTTGTTTTTCTTTAATCAAGATTTTTTAGATATTAAACATTTTGTGAGATGGACAATTACGCTGTTACACAATTTGGACAATTTTGCTGTTACATGCACTATATATATATATATATATATATATATATATATATATATATATAATACTGTTAAAAGTGTCATGTTGATATTTTTTTAAGTGCCATATCCCTTCATCACATGGGTGATCATGGCCTACCACAGGATATTTTTCTTTAATGTCTGTGAATTGCCATGATTTCTTGGGAAATGCAATGGATTGGTTTCCTGTTGCTCTCTTCAGTGTTTTATATTCATAGTAGCTCTCCTCTTAGACTGGTTACCATCAAAGGCTAGAGATCATAGTTTACCCTTCTATTTAACCCCTAGCTGATGGGGAGAAATAATGCATTCAAGGGCATTTATGTGAAAGTGAGTGTGGCAGACTAGGCCAGAATTTGAATTCAGTATGTCAGTTCTATTTTTTGCAACTGTTATGGCTCCCATACATCCTTTAACCCATCTTAATATTCAGGGGGAACAACAAGCATGCAAGGGAGCTCAGGTTGTTTTGTCCCTGCTGTGATAAGAAAGGGAAGTGTAAACCAAATTCTTGTTTGTCCTAGGCATGACAATAAACTACATTCTGCAGCAAGACTTCTGATCAGGAGATTGTATGTTTCGAGGAGCATGAAACCTCCTCTTAATTGCTTTTGTTCCCAGGTTCACCCTGACCTGGAGTGGTAGCACTTGTTAGGGTCCCAGCTATGGGCAAATAACAAAACCCCCAAACAAAGACAAAACTATGAAAGTATTAAAATATCTATTTATTATCATCATCAATACTTATCTATAACAAAATAACCAATACATTTTATCTAGAGTTGCAAGCATAAAATTGTGTTCAAAATATTTAGCATTAAATACCCTGTTAATTCACCAATATGCTGCTAAACAAAATCAACCACAACCAACCAAATGAACACAAGCAAGATATATCATCATTCTCTCTTTGGCAAGCATACACGAAATATAGCCAGGAAATATAGATTTGTTTTTGTTTATCATTTCACCCAAGTAAGGCAATAAAGCCACTAAAGCATGTGTTTTTACTGGGTGTGAAAGAATAAGGAAAAGAAAACATTATTAAAGAGAAAGAACAATAAAAAATGTGGATTCAAGAAGTGGTCACTGAGGCAAGTTGCTTTTTAAGGCTGACCTCTGCTAAGAATCAAAGTGTAGTATCTGTCTTTGGGCAAACAAACAACATTTTATCTCTCAATTGTGCTTCTGTCATTGAACAGAGCACAACTCAATTGTGTCTTTGTCTGCAGACAGACTACAATTTTTCTTTCAATTCTACTCTGTCTGCAGACAAAGATACAACTGAAAAGTTCTGGAAAACAGCTGCCCATGACAGTACTGCGCTGTTTTTGAACCTGGCCTGAATGCACATGCTCGGACACCCCACATTAAACTGATCTTGTGTCACATCCTACCTGCATGGGGCGGCAAGTAAATATTAAGTGTAGTATCTGTGCTTCATGTGAAAAATGCAATGCATAAAATATATCCATACACATTGCGTTTTATTTCTTACTACTTAAAACTGTTATATTTACAGGATACATGTGTTTGAGTAGACATTCCTGTTTTTAAACAGTGTAAATTTATGTCTACCAGACTGTGCATTCAAGAGTCTTAATAAAGAAAATAAGCCTTCCAGCAGTGTTCAGATCTACATCACCCTTATAGGGGAAACCACTGTTAAGTTAGGTGTGCTTTAGACTTCTCAGCTCAACCACAGATGGCTTAAACAGTCAAGCAAGGTTAAATTACCCTTTTTAGGAAATGCTTATCTTTTATTGAAATCTTTTGAAGCTCTTTGTATCTGAAACATAAACAAAGTACTATATATACTTGCGTATAAGCTGATTTCATGTATAATGCAACCCCTGAATATTTGCATGAATTTTAACCCCTTCAAGAAAATATTACCTTTATATAGTACCATCGGTCAATGAAAATTTATGATTTTTACCACTTCAAAAAAATTACCTGTGTAGAGTGCAACCCCCTATTTTTTAGGTAAAAAAACTGATCATAAAAACTTACACTATACTCAAGTATATATAGTAAATTCTAAGGCATTAATAGATTTTATTTATAATCCAGTGTTATCTTTTTTTACAATGATGTTCACTGTGTACAAGGCCAGAAAGCCACTCAAGGTAGAGGATTACAGAGTAAGAGGTACAGATCATGGGGATGTGTGAGGAAGATAACAGTTAACCCCAGACTTGAACAGGTTAAAATTGTAGTGATCAGGAAAGCATCCTCTTTGGAGTTGGCTCACAAAGCAGCAGTTTGTAAGAAGCTGTTCAAGTGGAACTTACATCTCACCAATGACGTATGAAGTGAATGAGGGTGGTTCACTACAATGTGTGTAGCATAGTGGGTCTTAGCCGTGAAAGTTGGAACTAGTGGAAATAAGGAACGTAGAATCTGAATACTTTCTATGGAGGTAGTGATAAAGTAGTGAGAGGCTTGCAACATTCAGCCTGTGAGGAAGAGGTTGTAGGATGGAAAATAATTCATCACCCACAAAAAACAGAGATGCTTTTCAACTCTGGAAATTGAAGACTGGGCAGCTCCTGTAGTAGTACCCCATTTTCAACCTGATCTGGCTCTTGTAAAGGTAGAGGATAGTGCATGGAGTCAGGTACTTACTGAAGCAGTACAAGAAACAACTATTTTTCCTGCCTCTAGCAATGGATCCTATGTGTAAGTTCCTCTTGAGGTCTGGGTTGAATTCAAGTCGTAATTGGTGCTCGAGGCATGGGGCCTCTCTGAGGGAACATCTGTTTATCATGATTGGTGATAGTTCTGGGTCCAATCAGCAATGATTATTTAATGATGATTATTTAAAAACTGATAAGGTTGTGAGTTTCCTCCCAACACCACAGGTTAGTGGTCAACTCCAGTATTTTAGACATTGAACTTTAAAACTTATTTTCTCTTTCAAGGCAAGCAGACCCTATCCCATCCGACTTTAAAAAATTGATTCAGCACAATTTTTCTCCTTTCTCTACTCCACTTGCCCAAATGCTGAATTCAATTCCGCTTAATCAATGCCCATGTGTTACCTGACGATGACCCATGTCCACTAATTAAATGGTGGAAAATATAAAAATAGTTCACTGCATTAAAATCATCAAGATTTACATATTTAAAATGCCTATTCCAGATATTACCATTTCCTTGCTAATGTAATTTTTTTAAGAACTTGGTTGGTTAATTCATTTTCTATGGTTTATCAACCCTTTGCAGGTTATTCAAAGCCAGAAAATATTTTTAGATTGAAGAAAATATTTTTAGATTGAAGAATTTTTTTTTAGATAATAATGGTTTAGTGATACAAGTCATACTAATTAACCCATAGCTGGAGAGAGAAGAAGTAGATTCATACCTAATCAGAATTTGACAAACAAGAAATTATAATGTGAATATAAAGTGGGGGATCAATTCTATATTAAAATCAATATATAAACTGATCCATCACTTTTTGATCACGGTAGTTTCTATATATTTATATTTTAGAGAATGTAAACAAATCTAAAAGATATGCCTGTGTAGCTAATCAGTATTTCATTGATTGATTGCTTTTTTCTATGGCTTATCAACTTTCTGCAGGTTATTTAAAGCCATAAAATATTTTTAAATTGTAAGAATTTTTTTGAGATAATAATGGTTTAGTGATACAATACTTACTAATTAACCCATAGCTGGAGGGGAGAAGAGGTTGATTCATAACTTTCCCAAGGTTATGTGTGTGTAAGTGAATATAACAAACCCAACGGGTATGGCAACTAAAACTCTGTTCTCCAAGTAACAATTTTGAGACATTATCCATTACACCATTCAGACATCCAAGCTTACAGCACCTGGTATTCCCAAGCAGTCACCCATCTAGCTACTGATCTGGCTCAACATTGCTTAACTTCAGTGATCATACAGGAACCAGAATTTTAACATGATGTGGCCATAAGCCAGTTTTTAAATACTGGATATGGTTGTTGTGATTCAGTGTTATAATTTACCAATTGTAGAGGGGAGGTATTTGGTAATCTCTCCTCCTCTGTGCTGTGTTAATTCAAGATGTGGGTAATCATGGTCCTCCAAAACTTCCTGTCCCTTGTAGCTTTTAGAAATTTTGTCAAAATGCTTCTTTCTGTAGAACCACATTTCTGTTGCTTCAAGTCTCTTTTTTATCTGTGAGGAGATTGTTCTGCATTCACTGCCATATAGGAGGACCTATACATATATATATATATATAAAAAGAGCATTTACTTAAATACTTGTATCTATAAAAAAGAACGTTAAACATAAAAATGTCTTTAATAAAAATAAATTGTCGGACTTTGTCCATTTCTTAATATATGACGTCATTTGTTTACATTTGATACGCCAGAGCAGTTATGAATGTACGAGATTCATGGAAGATTGAAGTTTATAAGCAGTAAATTCGACCTTGCCTACCGAACGCTCCTTTTGGCCGATTGGTAAGGCACGTCAATCGTAAATGACGGTTCCAGATAGGATGCAGGTTCAATCCTGTCAAAGGACGAATATTTTCTATGAAAATTTCTTGGACATTCAGGCCGTAAATGTTATTTAATACTGTTTATTATAAACAGAGCATTTACTTAAATACTTTATATCTATAAAAAGAACGTTAAACATAAAAATGTCTTTAATAAAAATAAATTGTCGGACTTTGTCCATTTCTTAATATATATATATATATATATATATATATATATATATGGCTTGAAGTAAGTGGACATCTAGCCACACTGAGGAGCTGTGATACAGTGAAACAGTCTGTCTGTGGATCACTACATATGCTCCCGGAAATCCAGTTGAGCTCTCTAGGGAAAAGGGGTTTCAAAAACAGCGGATCATACTGCTTTTGAACATTACTCTTCAAGTAGGAATTGAGTTTCTTCGAGCTGCTGCTGGCGTATTTCGTATAGAGAAAAATATTAAAATTCCCTTCCTTTCTGCCATGTGACGATGGCCTAGAGGTAAGATATTTGACTGATACCAAATCAGTTGTGTTTCAATCCAGGCTTAAAGCAATCAGACTTCTAGCCACGCTGAAGAGCTGTGATACAGTGAAACAGTCTGTCTGTGGATGACTATATATATATATATATATATATATATATGCATAAGTGTTCAGTACTATTTCTTTGTTTCCAGTGAAATTTTCCTGTATCTTAATACTTCGCTTAGCTTTTGGAAAGAATCTTTTGTTATCCAAATGCACCTTTAGATTTCGGTGTCACATTTTCCATCCTCTGTTAAAACATTTACTAGATATTTAAACTTTTGTACTTGCTTGATATTGATGTCATCAGTACAAGTTCAAATTTGGGGCTGTTTCTTTTGATAACTACTATAGATTCTGTTTTCTTACAATTGATGTTTAGTCCTTTCTTCTTGCTTTCCTTTACTACCTTCTGTAGGGGTGCCTCTAGTTTACCTTCTGTGCTTGCTATCAACATAGTGTCATTTGTGTATCTTATATTGTTAAGATTGTATCTGCCAATAATGAATCCTGATTGGGCTTCTGATTCTCTCAGAATCACCTAACTATAAAGGTGGAATAAGTCTGGTGAAAAGACATCTTTTCTATTTTTGTATATTTGCTGAATTTATTTTCTATATGTATGCAGGTAGTTTGCTTTTAATATATTTTCTGGATTATTCTAATATAAAAACTCATGCCTACCTCACAAGTCAAAAAATTATTTCTTATGTACTTTATCAAACACTTTTTTTATAATTTATATATATTTTTCTTAACCCAGTTTCCAATTCCATTGTTCTTTTTTTCTACTTGTCATTTTTCTGTGTGAAAAACAATTTTTATCTGATTCGATTTCCTTAAAAAATTATTTTTGTTCAATACTTTACTGAATCCTCATCAACTTCTAAAATCCACATTCTTGTAACATTGCTATACCTTGTTGTGTTCTTTAATATCAAATACAAGTTTTATAGAAAAAATCACAATGACTTAATAACCAGATCAACACAGGTCTAGTTTTCATTCAAGTTAAAAAGGTAAACACATATCCAATTTGCAATAGTATTAAAAAAGCTTGACTCAAGCCTGCTTCACACTTGGGTCAAAAGATATATATACATACATATATATATATATATATATATATATATATATATATATATATATATATATATATATATTTATTTAAAAATTTATTTAAAATATATATGATTGTAACTCGCGATATATATATATATATATATATATATATATATATATATATATATATATATATATATGTATATACATATATATATATATATATATATATGTATATATATATATATATATATATATATATATATATATATATATATATATATATATATATATGTATATATATATATATATATATATATATATATATATATATATATATATATATATATATATATATATATATATATATATATATATATATATATATATATATATATATATGTATATATATATATATATATATATATATATATATATATATATATATATATATATATATATATATATATATATATATATATATATATATATATATATATATATATATATATATATATATATATATATATATATATATATATATATATATATATATATGTATATATATATATATATATATATATATATATATATATATATATATATATATATATATATATATATATATATATATATATATATATATATATATATATATATATATATATATATATATATATATATATATATATATATATATATATATATAGTTTGCAATCATGTTAAAAAGATCCAGATCCAGTTTGCACATGAGTCAAAAATGTAGATGCAGAGCTTATTTTTTTTCTTTTAAAAACTAAAAGCATATAATATAACAATAATGAAAATACAAACTTACAAATTACTTGATTACAACAACAATTAAAAAGAATTTATCTAAATCTAATATAAAATTTATTATAATTACTTCCAAAACAATAAAAGACTTAATACAAAAACGAAAATAACAAAACAAAATAACAATAAGTTAAAAGTCAAAGGAAGAATTTACTCTATCAATTGCAATAATTGCTATCAGGAACACATAGCAACCAGAAGTAACCATAGTAACCAGAAAGTTAGTTGTCTTTGTTTAGCGATATATCAACCTCTATGGGTTATTTAATGTTGAAATATAAATATTTTGCATGCAATTAGTTTTGGTGGAAGAAATAATAATGGTTTTAGCGATACAAGCCTTACTAATTAACCCATAGTTGGGAGGAGAAAAGGTGGATTCATACTTTTCCCAAGGTATTTGCACATAAGTGAATATAACAAACCCAACTGGAATTGGAACTTGGGTCTCTGATTAACAATTCTGAGCCATTATCCATTCTACCACCTGTACATCCAAGCTTACAACACCTGGTATTCCCAAGCAGTTACCCATCTAGATACTGACCAGGTTCGACATTACTTAACTTGAGTGATTGTACGGGAACCAGTGTTTCAATGTGATGTGGCTGTAAGCTGAAACTTCAAGAAATTTAAATAAAAGATTATATGAACACAAAAGGAATCTTTTACAAAACAATGTACTCAGCACATTAGCTGCTAACTATAATGAGTCCAGTCATAATTTTAATAAATACTATTCTAATTAAAAGTGAAAGCAATTTTCTAAGATGAAATGTATAGAAAGTGCTTTAATCACTAGATCATCCACATAAATTTGAATCCAGTTTCTTATAATATTTCATTTCTTTTATCATAATGTGGTATTGTTAATAACAAAAGTGATAAAAACATAAAAAATAGAAAAAGAAACAAGATGAAAACAGCTAGACTATATACCCAAACATATATTAAAGAATAATTTTAATTTACTAGTTTAAAATTTCGGTAACCATTCCAATTTGTATGCCTCTGTAGTTGCATCAAATGTAAATATCACTTTAATCCAATGAAGTCTTAAAAGACAAAATGCATCACACAGAAAATTTTTTCCCCTTTGTCCTAACACTTGTTTTTCTTCTACGCAATTACACAAGCATAAAAATGAATACAATATGGGATCCAGTAATATGAAGTGCTAGAGAAAAGCAATAATAACAGCAAAATTGCAATATGAGTTCTGGTAAAAAAAATAGTAACTGAGACATTAAGTTTACAATCCCAAAAATTCAAACCCTGATGTCCCCAAGGACACATGGCCCAGTGGATCTATGCATTGGTTGGACCCAGCGACTAGTCTAGCTAGGTTCAATACCTGGCTAGACCCATGGCACATTAGAACAATCTAAGGTGGATGAAATAAAAAGTTCAGTTCGAAATTCCAATCAGTGTACGCCATGAACATGACAATAAAGATGAGGACAACAGTCTTAAAAATTCAACCTCCTGGATTAAAATGAGATAACTAGCAAAGCATAGGTGTTAAAATATTCTTGGCTGTATTAGAGACTGTATCTAGAAGAAGCATGGTGGAGCAATGGATAGCTGCTCGGATTGAGGAATCGGAGAGCTGAGTTCAAATTCCAGTTGAATCCATTACATTCACTTACGTGCTAATACCCTTGGGAAAGGTATGAATGTTCTTCTTCTCCCCTCAGCTATGGATAAAATAGCCTTGGGGGGCAACTGGTCTACTGCAGAAAGAAATGGTAACCTACTGGTCTACTGCAGAAAGAAATGGTAACCTACTGCAGAGAAAAATCTGCCTTGTCAATCATGTATCAAAATGACTAAGCATGTATCACGCATGGCACATAACTGACTGATCAGAGGTAGATTTTGGAAAATGATTCAGCACCACTTTATTTATAATGGAGAAGCCTATAAAAATTTCTAAATATACAAAACAAGCATCCATCATTTTCCAGATTTCATTCATAAAGCTAGAACATGAGGCAAAATAGATGTGGTTCTACAGAAGCATGCTGAGAATACCATGGATCAGCATTTCTCAACCAGTGCACCCAGGCACACAGATATGCCCTGAAAGGTAGTCAGGTATGCCTCAAGTTAACAGAAGAGCAATTTATGAATTTATTTTTATATTTAAAAAATCTATATTTATAAAAAAGCTAGAGACACCAAGCACAGGACTTCCATGTTTAAGTCAAGTTTTTGTCATTTGATATTTTAAACTAGATGTTAAATTCCTTAATCTTTAAAAAGGAGGGGATAAGCCTTTTTTCTTTGCTTTCCTCAAGGTATAACATTTAAGTCCTATCATTTGAAAAGTAACCAAAACACATCAAGCACAGTTTTCCCACAAGCATACTTAAATATACAATGTAACGTCATAAAAATAAATGCTTATTTCAGGAGACTTTTTTTTTATTTTCCTATTTTCAAATTTTATGACTAATTTTTCCTTATTAAAACTGTAAGTACACCTCAGAGTTTTATTTATTCTACAAATGCGCCCTGAAGTAAAAAAAAAAAAAAAAAAGGTTGTGAAACACTGCCATGGATCAACCAAAAAGTTTTAAGGAAAATAGAAACAAAACTTGACACTTGCATTCAGAATCAAGAAGAGTCAGTTGAAATTTATGAGACACAAAATGAGGAAAGAGCACTTGAAAAATTTGACACTCATAAGGTATATTAAAGTCTAGAAGTTAGAGTGAAACAGCTAGTAATCTACTTAACAAGCTTATATAAATGGATGACAGAAGAGGTACTGGTAGGAAGAGTAAGCAGACAAACATTACTTAGTGACAAAGGACAGGAAGGTGTGGAGAGAAATGATCACCTGAAGTCCTGAAGGGACGTGGCCCATAAAAGACAAAGAATTGTTGTTTTTAATAGCATAAGAAGCAGTGACTTCAACCTCTAATCTGTTATACTAAATTATTTCAAATGTAATTGCTTGTTTTAAACTTTGTTGTTAGTCTTTTTTTAACAGTGGCTTTCAATCCACAAGGTGTAACTATCACTTTGCAAGTGTGTGTTTTTATACTATTTGTTGAGTATTTTGAGTATAGACAAATATCAGACAATCAACAAAAACACAACAGCTGGCTGGGACAGGTTGAACATTGCAGCAGTGTCAGTGCAACTAACCTGTTACTGACTCATGGTGTTCTGTCATCTAAAATTGCCTTGTTAAATGTTTGCATATACTTAACAGGTATGCGGGTGCAGATATTTAAAACTTTAAAATTAAAAAAAAAAAATTCCATGACTAAGAAACCTTGAAAATGGTTCACAGCTCGATGCATGGAGACATTTTTTTTTTTTTTTTTAAATATGAGTGTCAGGGCTTTTGATAATATTCTCCATTCTTTTGTAAAGCAAAATCTGTCTGTAATAGAGGGTGTGATGGTTAAATTGTCACCATTTTATATTTTTGATATGCATATGCATTGTTTGTTTTGATTTTGTTGACTGCACTGTATAGTAGGGTCAGTTGGGTGCTGTCTGTAAGAAAAAGAGCACCATGATACAATTCACTCCACCAGAAATTTCGAAACAGCATGTTGTACTGCTTGGCATTTGTGCCAGAAGCTCCAATATGAACATTTCAGAGTGTTTGGGTGTCAATCTAAGGACAGTGCAGAGGATTCAGAAATAATTGTTTTAAAAGATCATATGAAAAATAAAATAAAGCCTATTTTTGCAAATTTGAACTTTTGATACATCTTTTAATCATTTCACCCCAAATAAGGCAATAAAGTTACTAAGATACATGAGGTTACTGAGTGTGAGTGAATATGAGATAAGTATAGTTCTTGTTATATACCATACCTATGAACACTAATGGGTATGTCCCAATCCTCATAAATATGTTGGACACTATTATAAGTTGAAGTAATATGCTAAGTAGTCCACCACTAGCAGTGATTTACCTACTTCATGCTACTGGCAAGTATTGTATTTTGTTGTTGTTATAAAGATTACCATTTCATTTCCAACCTCCATTTTGGTTATTCTTCATTCAGTAACCTTTTCTAGGTTACAAGAGTTCCCAATTAGACCGATTAGAAGCAGCAATCAATGAAAAATGTCTGGGAATGGTCCATCAGAAAGATGTTGTCTTCCATCAGGACAAAACCAGCATCACTTCTCTTTACATACCTGGCAGAAATTGGTACAACTTGGCTGGGATATTCTTACTAGACCCACCATACTCACCTGTTCTTGCACCTTTGGATTGCTACTTACTTTGATACCTATTTTGCTTTTTCTTTTTCTAATAATTTCACTTCAAGCAAGGCAATAAAGTCACTAAGAAGGAGTTACTAAGTGGGAGAGAATATGAGAAAAAGAAAACATTATTAAGGAGAGAGAGAGCAATAAAATGAAATGAATTAAGATGACAGAAGATATTGTTTGACGGTGCATTTAAATTTTTGAAAATCAAAGTTGACTGGAAAGCAATAATCTGGAAGTGAGTTCCAAAAGTGAGAAGTGTGAGAAGAGAAACTGTTAGCATTGAATTTATGGTTACATTTAGCTATTTCTATTATAAAATGATGAGACCTAGCTGCCAATCTAGTACTGTACTTAAATTCATAAAGTCTAGGTACCATAGAGATAAGTTCATCAGAACAGTTACCATGAAAATATTTATAGAAAAGACACAGGGAAGCTACCCTAACCTACACTACCCCTAACCCTAACTCATAAACCTAACTCTAACAGTAATCCTCTAACTCTAACCCTACGTGGTAGAAAAGTGACTAAAGACAAGTTACCATGTCAGAACCAATAATGTTGCAAATTCTTCTTTGTATTTTATCAAGAATCTCTAGATACATAACAGAAGCACCAAATACCTATGTCTCTTAATGGTAAGAACTTGCAATTCTCTGTAAGCCTGTAAAAAACAGTTCATCATACCTAAAAAAGCCATGGTCTGAGTGGATGGAATCAGGAATCTGATGGCAAAAGCTAGTGGAACAAAATGGCATATATGAGATTGAATAAATCGATCTAGAAATATTCAAATACTGTCTTTGAGGTTCACTTAAAAAAAAATTTATGAACTTTTGTTCCAACCCAATAGTTTTAGTTTTAAAATTCTTACTCACAAACTCTCCTGACTTAAAGACTGCACCCCCTACACTCATAAAAACTCTGGTTAGGGGGCTTGTTTTAGAGAGAGAGAAAGAGAGGAATGTTTTACATTGCCACCAGGAATTGATTTCACTACTTCCCATTCTTTATAGAAATGAGTAAGCGATTGTACGGGAAGAACTTATAAGTGCGCTTTTGATTTAAGTAGAGAAATTAAATTTTACTTGTTCAGGATGTAAAATAAATGCCCAGGATGAATCATTGAGCAGAAACCTTTCCTGGCATCTCTAAAATCAGTTAAGGAAGTGCAGTGAAAGGAAGTGAATGGTAAAAGGAGTTTGTTTACAACATTCAGATATTTATTCATTTTTTTTTTGTATGTCTGCCTTTCATTAACAATCAAATCATTTTTTTTTTCAAATTCTTAAGGACTTCAGTACTACAGCCTGTCTTGGGCATAGACTTATATCTATTTTCAAAGATGTCTTTGTCAACATTATCAACGAGTATGTAATTCTGTCTATATTTCTGAGATTGTAATTATTTACATTGTTCAGACCGTTGTCCTCATCATTATTGCCATATTCAGAACGTTTCAGCCATTGTACACTTCGGTCTTCTTCAGGTGATATTAGATGACTAAATAAAGATTTTGGTTTAAAATTCCAACTAATATCACCTGAATGCCTAAATGTCATGAATATCGCAAGAAAGATGAGGACAACAGTTTTAACAATGTAAATAGTGTAAAGAGTATGTAATTATGTATAGAATTTGTGAAGATGTTCAGAAAAATATGCTTAAAGGTGAGCAATATTGGAGTAAGAAGAATATTTGTTATTATATCTCACTGTTTGACTGCATCATTATTAAAACATTAAACATATAATCTTTATTTATTATTGACATTCAAACTAATATCCGCATCTTTGTTATTTCAGCTGACACAGCCTTCAGGGCTTGCAGTCATATCATGTTGAACACTTGTACAATCACCAAAGTTAAGCAACATAAGGTCTGGTCAGTACTGAGATGGATGACTGCTTGGGAATACTAGTTGGTGTAAACTTAGATGTGCAGGTGGTGTAATGGATAAAGGCTCAGTATTGAAAATTGGAAAGCCAGTTGAGTTTGTTATATTCAATTATGGGTTAATAAACTTAGGAAAGGTATGATTCTCCCCCAGCTATGGGTTAATTAGTAGGACATATCAATAAATCATTATAATCCCATCAAAACTTTTACGACCTAAAAATAACCTGCCAAAAGTTGATACGTCATAAAAAAACAAATCAATAGAATTTTCAATCAAAAACAGGCCCTTTGTATTTCAACAGGTATAAGTTGATCTTGGTAACCTCCAGGAAATTTTGAACTGGAACCTTTATTTAATAAATGGAGGTAGATTGTTCATGTTCTGTTGTCTATGTCTAGGAATATCAAATCTTTTTCCTTTTTAGTAAATAAATTTTTGCTTGGATCAACATACATCTGAAAAAGGTCAGACAACACAATAGCCAAAACATTGTATAATGGATAACAAAGATGAGGATCTTAGTCCAATAATGTCAATAATGATAACGCCTCATTTGAGATATTCAGACAAAGATCACATAATTTTTGTTCTTTAATAT
Organism: Acanthosepion pharaonis; assembly: GCA_903632075.3. Taxonomy (NCBI): domain Eukaryota; kingdom Metazoa; phylum Mollusca; class Cephalopoda; order Sepiida; family Sepiidae; genus Acanthosepion; species Acanthosepion pharaonis. The sequence continues at coordinate 2,960,737 of CAHIKZ030004961.1, read as the reverse complement.
AATAGTATATATTTTTAGAGTTATCTTAACTCAATTTAAATTTTAAATCAATTTTACATTTTGTGTACAAGGAAAAGAAATAGGATTGAAGTAACAAAAAATTTGTCATATCCAAACTACAAACTCCAAGTTTTCCCCTTTGAAATTACCCCCACCCAGTCTAACACACTTTCCCTTTTATGTACTCCTGGAAGAATTCTCCTGAGATTCTCCACAGCTCCCTTGGCATTCTTGATGGCTTCCATGTTGATGAACATCACCATGCTGAAATAACCTTCCTACTCACTTGACCTAGCTTTGTGTGATTTTTTGTTTTTCCTCAAGTTCAAAGAGGTCATCAAGGGGACCTTTTTTCCAGATGTGGAAGCCATCAAGAGAAACATGATGACAGTTCTGCAAAGAATCCATGGAGAATACTTACAGGAGTGCATGAAAGTACTGCAGAGAAGGATGGGAAAGTGCTGAGACTCAAGGGGATTAAATTTGAAGGTGAAAACCTGTAGATTGTAGTTTGGATTTTACGTAAGTTCTTTTGTGATTTGAGTCTTGTTTCTTTTCTGCTATGCCTTGTATGAGTGTGTGTGTGTGTGTATATATATATATATATATGTGTGTGTGTGTGTGTGTGTGTGTGTATATATATATATATATATATATATATATATATAATGATATGTCTCATTAAATAATTTAAACAAGTTTTGTTTACTTATTCTTAATTGCAAAAAACTAGGAAAAAATCAGGTTTTTCATACTACTTAAAATAAAAACGTAAATAACTTCCTCATTTTTTATCCAATTTTCTTCAAACATGTTGCAAAAAAATTTGCCATCATGCAAGAAATAAAATAGTGTGGTTTTAGTTCTGTTTGCTTCCCCACATATAATCAAAAACTGTTCAAAAAGCCTATTTTTCAGCCATAACTCCCTGGTTTTTCATCCTATGCTTTCCAAATTAGCCATGTTTATTGCATATGACATACAAATTGAATGACCCATGAATGTTTGGTTTAGATTATTTCATTTAAGCGGGCAAAATCTTCAACAAACTAGGTAAAAAATCAGCTTTTGCCATTTAGGCAATAGTTTCTTCATATGATTCCTTCCTAAATTGGCATTCGAACAACCTTTGATGCAAAGATTGTTTGAGAAAGATTAAAAGGGAAAAATTACCGAAGAACCTTAAATTAACCCCAGGTTTACAGAAAATATGCCAAAAGGAGGGGGGCACTCATGTGTTTGCACTTGCAGTTGATCCTTGTTTTTGTTTGATAATTAAATATTGAACAATGTCATACTATTTGAAAGTTATTTTGGCCATAGGAAATTTACTGAATATTTAAAACATTGAAACAATTTAACCTCAAGCAACAACCACACAAGGAGGTTTTATCAATGGAATTTCTTTATTAAAAACACTCAAACACTTGCAAAGGACATACTGTAAAAAGGATGAGTGGGGAGTAGCTTAGTATACCAACATGCAAGCGGCAGACATTTCTAGACAGGGGTGTGTCGGTATACAGTAGGATGCAGTTATACAATTGCAGCTATGTACACCTGGGCAATGCCAGGTACCTCGGATAGTATATATATATATATATATATATATATATATATATATATATATATATAAAAAAGGCTAGACATTTTAAGTTTATCAGATTTATCCATCATCTTTTTAAAACAGTGAATGTAAGTGAAGTCTCATTTGATAAACAACAATAAACAAATTCAGAAAAACCTCATAATTAGGAAAGCAAATAAATCTAATACTTTTGTTATATTAAATAAGAATGAATATGAAAAAACTACGATATATCCTCAAAGTCAGTGCTAAATTTACAAAACTTAAGAAAAACACAGACCCTCAATTAAAAAAATGTTAAGATATAAAAATTATATCTTTGAATAACAAAGACATAAACTTCAATAAGTTACAGAAGAATATCTTCCTGTTTACATATATGTTAATATTAAAATTCATAAACCAGGTGACCCATACCACTTATTAAATAGAAAAAATATAAGTTTTATCAGTTTCCCCCTAATTATCCGAGCTTGCTCCAAATGTGGCATATACATGGTATCTCGGCTTCAATTACTTTCCCACTGTTGTAATATAGCTTCCCTGTTCCTTTTTTATAAATATTTTTATGTAATAGTTCTGATGAGCTTTCCTCTTTGAGATCTCAACTTTATGAATTTTATTGCAGTACTAGATTGGCAGCTAGGTCTCATCATTTTACAGGTGAAATGGCTAGATGAAACTGTAGGTTCTATGCTACGAGTTTCTTATCTCATGCTTGTGGAACTATCTTCCAGCCTCTTTATTTCCAGTCAAATTTGATTCCTGTTCTTTCATTGTATTCTCCCTTTAATAATGTTTTTCATTTTTTTCTTTTATTCTTTCACACTCAGTAAGACCTTACATCTTAGTGGCTTTATTACTTTACTTGAGGTGAAATGAATAAAAAAAGTAAGGATCATAAAACAAATACTTATTAAAATTGGCTAATTATATTGTTGTCTATCAAATTAAACATCAATTACATTTGCCATTTGGAATAGACAATGTATATATTCAACAGACATAGAATGACTAGTTTTTTGTTTTTTTTGTTTAGAACAATTGCTGCCAGGTTATACTATATCAGGGTGTATCAAAAATACTTTTACAAACTTTGGTGACAGATTCCTCACCCCCAAAACAAGGAGAAAAGTCCATATAAATGTATGTCTACAAATCCTTCCTTTTTGAGTTATTAAGTTTAACAAAAGTTTACAGTAGATGGTGCTGCGTTACCACATAGACTAGGCTACATTAGTCATTTGTGTACATTTGTCGCTAGTCTGTCTTCAACGTTTAACATGTGTAGTAGTGATTTAACTGAGAAGTGTTCCATTTAACAATGGCAGGATATTCATATCATGAGCAGGCAGATATGACTTTCTTCATACAGCTGCATGAATGGTAATGGACGCAGGGCTTGTGGCTGTAACAGATTGCATTTACAGACCAATGGCAACTGAGTCATCCAACCTTTGCTGCTGTTTATTGTCACATTACTGAGCCAAGATCTGTGGCAACACAAACTATGACTCAAGGAAGACCAAGTGTACATTTAACAGTGTCTACCATAAACTTTAGATAATTCCAGGTTGTGGCATCATTGGAAAGTACCTGAAAAGCATACCATGTGTTTTCAGAAGCCTTGTGAGTGAAATTGGGTTGACAAAAATATTTGGAAGCCGCTTGATGGCCATTTAAGTATGAAGCCACAAGTCTTCATGACTGAGGGTTTGAAAGTACTCTTTGACTTGTTCAACTGCTGGTGATGCCAGATTATATGCTCTTTGCCAAACACTGTATCTAAGATCTTCTCAGCATAGTTGACATATAAACCACCTGTTTGCTCTATTAGTGTTGAAGAAACATAAAATGTGCATGAGTGGATGCCTGCAACAGGGATTAGCTAACCAACAGACAAGTGTACACAGAAACAAGTAGATAACTATATATATATATATATATATATATATATATATATATATATATAAAGAACAGTAAGATATATAATCTGGTGTTCTTATTGATATTTTTTATTTTTATTTCTACAAAACAGTGCTCAATGTAAATTTACAGAGCATAAATATTACAAATTAACTAATTGAAAATATGTTTTTTTCACTACATAGTAATAACCATGTTTCAAAAATGGAAGCTAAAAACTTTAAATTTAATTATATAAATTAAATTAAAAGCATTAGTTCCGTTTCATCTTCAAGTGAATATTGGAATAACTTATTTTTAAATTTACTGAGTTTTAAACGCACATATAAATTCATAATTTACTGTTTCCAAGGATACAGAGAAATCCAATCATTCAGACAGGGGCAGTAGCGTGTTCATTTTTATTAACTATTGTTGTATCAATTATGAGTTACGTTCAAAAATGAGGTTAAGTTTAGGGAGGGTAGGGGTGTATTATTCAACGAATTCTGACATCCATTTATTGCATGTCGTCTGAGTTTTTCGGCATTTTTTTCTTACTTGTATACATAAAGATTGTTTTTAGGTGTGTTTGTGTTAGAATACATTTTATTTAACTACAATTTTAAAATAGTTTTACTCTTAATTACTAATAGACTATATTTCTTTTTAAATCAAGTAAATGTAATAGAATTACTTAAATTATTTAAAATTATTTTTTCATATCAAATATAAGTATGTATATTACCAGCTCCCATTTTTTTATTTTATTTTTAAATATTATTTAAGGAAAATTTTTGACAATGACAGCAACAAAATAGCTATTTCATTTCTCTGATTCAGTAAATTTTTATTTTTTATAAACTTAGTAATATATAGTTTCTCATGTATGCACAAAGACATGGGTCATTTAATGACCTACATATTCTAGCTTTTCTTATTAATTTCCATTTTACTGTAGGTGTTTTATTTGATTCTTTTAAGTGCCAGAAATACTTTGAAAGCGATGTCTGATTTCTGTATTTATTTATCCTAAATGAAGTTTAGTGTTGATTGAACCGCTTTTTGAACTCATGGCTTGTTCAACCTATATAGATTTTTATGTTTTCAGGATTCTAGTTCCACATGCCATGTTTAATGGATGTCAGTTATCAGTTATCTCCTGTTAATTTCCCTCTGAATAATAAATAAATATGGCGATAAAGATGAGGACAATAGTTCGAATAATGTAAATAATGTATATAATACCTCATCTCAGAAATATAGACAGATCCTGAAAAAGTTTTTTAAGAGAAAAATTTTATGAATGGCAACTGACAGCAGCACTGACTGCTCGGTCAATGAATACCAAATATTTCCTTATATGGTAATGGCTAATATCATCATTATTTTTCTTTTAATCAATTCAACCCAAGAATGGCAAAATGCCACCAAGATGCAAGGGGCTACTGGAGTTGAATTAGAAGGAAAAAACTTTAGAAAGAAACAGAAACACAATCCAAACAGGAAACAGGAGATAAACCTCTACTCCTGTTCAGAAGACCAGGGAGGTGTATGAATCAGATATTATAGATATAAAAAATAATAGTGATAAAAATAAAAGATATAAATGTGATATAATGTTGAATGAAGTTGGCTGAGTTATGTGTTGAGATATATTGGATAATAAAAAATTTAAAAATTTAAATTTAAAGCTGAACATCCCTGTATTTTCAGTGTTTCTTGCTGTAAAATTGTAACCATCATTTGTTGTATTTCTTCCCTCACCTATATTTATAAATCATTATGAATCTGAAGAAGTCCTTTTGAAGGATGAAACATGTAATATAGCTGTATTTTCCATTTTGTCATTCAATTACCCACTATAGATATGATTATAGATATATGTATTTATGTATGCATTTGTGTGCATGTCTAATATAAGAGAACTGTATTTGTGGGTGCTTCTTGGGAATTTGTACAGTTCCTATAAAAATGAAAAACTAAACAGTATCTGAGAAAATTAAATTGATTTTATTGCTTCTTGCAAATTTAAAATGATCTCCATTTTTTTGGTTATTGAGAAAATGTTTCTATTGTCATTGTCGTTGGTTTGGCTCCATGGCATTTTCCAGATCTGATTGCAAAAATAATGAGAAAATGAATAAAAACATAATTTTAAAAGAAGTGTTTAGATAACATACAAAAAAATGTGCTTAAGTATTTTTTTTTTTACCCTTTTTCCCTTTTTCACTCAATATAAGGCCCAAGTGCAACTCAAGGTAGAGTTTTACTAAATAAGGTTGTTGCCAAGGAATCAAAGTATCAGAAATTCTCCTTGAGTTGGAAACATACTTGAGCAGGCATTCCAAGATACAGAGATGAGCTCACTCATCTGGAAGGACTCATCTGGAAGGACTCATCTGGAAGGACTAAAGGACCCATTGGAAGAAGCAGGTCACAAAAGCTGCTCGAAAATGACTTGACATCACTTCCTCTACAGGATTACTGTAGTACCATAGCAGTAAGGAAATACCTGTAGTGAGATTAGGTGTGAACATACAACTATGTTTGGATAAGTGGGTATCAAACTAGATGGATGTTATATTAAAGTTTTAAACTTGTTAAAGTCAGAATGGTTTCTACTGAAATGAGTATCAAAAGCTACTGTCAAATCAGTAGCAGGAGACTACAAAATAACATAAAATAAAAAATCCCTTAATCTTGTTCTCTTGTTTTTTTTTAACTCCTCCCCTTAGCTAGACTAGTCTGCTTCTAAACACAAATATGGGTTCCATTTACACTTCCCAAGTACCACAATTACATTCTTTTTTAATGAAAAACATGCTTTCTCTTACTTCTAACCAAGTTTAAAAAAATGAAACCATGAATTTTTTTTTCATCATTCAGAAACAAAAATCAATTTTATCCATAAATGATGGTAATGGTAATATTAATCATTTCTCTAGATGACCAATGATCCTAAAAGAAAGTTTATTCACACTTTAATCACTCTTGTTTTTAATCCCACTAGGTATCTAACCAATCTCCTCACCAGAAAAGACTGATGAGGGAATTGGTTAGGTCACCAATGATCTGAACATTTGGCAGGTAGTATTGGGTAATACAGTGATCCAGTATATGAGATAATTTTTCTTCCATTTTTAAGTTCAACAGAATGAGATATTGGTTGTCAGTTGCATTAAGAACCTGGATTCTCAAAATGAAGAATTTCTTTTAGTGGTTCACTAATTTAAAAAGCTTATTTTTAAGGTCACAGTTTGAAATAATAGACAAGAACAGAACTGAAAATCCTAAAGTAAAAAAAAACATTTAAACAATGCTTACATGTGCTGAATTTATATCTACCTATTCATTCTCTGGAATGAAAACAAGTATAATTTATTGAAAATTTTAAAAAATTATTGTCTAAAATCTAATGATAATCATAATATTAGCCGTTTCTCTCTAAGAAAATATTTGGCATTCATTAACCAAGCAGCCAGTACTGTTTTTGGTTGGAATTTATAAAGTCTTTCTCTGTCTGTCTACATTTCTGAGATGAGGTATTATGTACTTTATTTACATTATTCGGACTATTGTCCTCATCTTTGTCACCATATTTATCACAACGTTTCGGCCGTTGTACACTCCAGCCTTCTTCAGGTGGTTGGAATTTTGAACTGAACCCTTTATTTCACTCACTGGGGTAGACTGTTCTCGTTCCACATGCCATGTTTGATGGATGTCAGTTATCAGTTATCTCCTGCTAATTTCCCTCTGAAAGTTCTCCACTGCCTATACGTCATAGGTGCAAAATTCCAACCACCTAAAGAATGCCGGAGCATACAACGGCCGAAACGTTGTGATAAATATGGCAACAAAGATGAGGACAATAGTCTCTTTCTCTTAAAACACATTTTTGGGAAAATAGTTTTCTCAAGTCATGTAAATTTTATCACTCTTTCCAGTATTGATGGGGGTTTCCTTCCAAACCTTCTATTTAAAGTAGTGTGGAATGTTTACATCTTGATTATGTCATTATTAATTCTTTGAGAAGGTATAAATCAACCTATTCTTCCTGACTCCAGCCAAGGGGTAATTAGAAAGACATGTATCAGTAAATCATTATTATCTCCCCCCCCCACACACACACACCATCACCAAAAAAAAAATTCTTATAATCTAAAAATATTTTCTGGCTTTAAATAACCTGCCAAAGGGTTGATAAACTGTAGAAAAAAATCAGTGAAGAATGTAGTTAACTGTAAACTAAGAAGTCCTGTAGAGAGGAAACACGACCCATCGATGACATCTTGTGGGTTAAAGAGAGAGAGAAGAGAGAGAAGGTTTGCGCTCTTTCCTTTTTATATTGCTTTATACATTGTTTCTTCATTGGTTCTTTGTGATGCTGTTTCTGTTTTGTATGTTTGTCGTCCAAGTTTTCTGGAGGGGGATTGAATTCCACATCTGACTTCAAGTCAGGCTGCTGGTGAAAGAAGATGATAGAGCACTTGAAGTTGATGGGGAAACCAAACTGTCACATGATACTCTAGAACAGCGTTTCTCAAACTTTTTACCCTTGCGTAACCCTTAAAATATATTACATGTCTCAAGAAATCCCTGCGCAAAAACAAAATTATATACCATATCTTTCTTATTTTATATTCATCGTAGTTCCCATGGTAAATATCAGTGTATATATTTTTGAATAACTGGTTTAAGGAAAAATTAATATTTCTTTGTCAAATTTTTTGGTAATGCTTAATAAAATTCATACTGTTCATTTATAATACTTCAGGGAGTGTTCATTCACACAAAAAAATTCTAAATTCAAACATAAAAAAATAAACATAAGTAACCAATATCATATACCTATAATATAGATGTAAATAGAACAAAAACAGATAATTGCTGCATAAGTTTTTTATTTTTTGTATCCTTTACTGGCAATGTTGAAAAGACATAAGGTAAATTAAGGCAAAATGTCCTGTGAACCAATAAATGAGCTAAGAAAATATTACTTTCAGAGCCATTTGATAAAGTGAAACATGCTTCTTTAATGTGAAACCAGTGCCTGTCTTTTGCTACACAAATACTTAATTTGAGGTTGAACTTTAGATAAACATACATGGATTTCATTTTCACTTGAGTGGAGATGATTTCTGTCTTTGTTCTTGATACCTGTTTTAGCTTATCTCACCTGTTCTCGTGGAACCCTTGTGGCCTTTTGCGAAACCTTAGGGTTCCAGGGAACCCCGGTTGAGAAATGCTGCTCTAGAAGTTCAGTGGTAGCAATTTTTTATCCGTTCCTAGCTCAGTCAGTTCTCTGTGTCACAGGTTTCTTTCTTTCTCTCTTTGATTTTCAGATAGACGTCTGTTCTATTCTAGCAATCTGTCTGTATGTATTTTTCTATATATCTATCTGAATTTCAAGTTTCAGCATTAATCATCTGATTTATCATCTAGCTGATGGTAACCTCTAAGAAAATGACTTGTTTCACCTTCTTGGGATAACATTCTCAGCTAACATAAGTGGAAAGTCTATATTGACTCTATTGCTAGATCAGCTGCCAAGAAAATTGGTTCACTTGTCGTACAGGACAATTTTTCTCTTCAGAATCTATAATACATATTTATAAGTCTACCATTCATCCATGGTTAGAATATTACTACTACATATGGTCTGGTACCTCATCTATTTACCTTGAGCTCATTGATAAAATACAAAGAAGCATCAGCAATATTATTGGTCCTGTTCTGGCAGCTCAGATTTAGTCACTTTCTCACCACCATACGGTTGCCTCTCTGTGCCTTTTCTATAAATACTTTCATGGTAATTGTTCAGATGAGCTCTTTGCTATGGTACCTAGCCTTTTTTGAATTTAAGCGCAGTACAAGACTGGCGTTGAGATCTTATCAATTTACAGTTGAGCTGGTTAGCTTTAGATGTAAGTTCAATGCTAACAGTTTCTTTTCTTACACTTATTGCTTGTGGAACTTTGTTCCACAAGCAATAAGTGCTTTCCAGCCAGCTTTAATCTGCAAAAATTTAAACACAATGTCAACCGCTATCTAGTGTCCGCCTGATTACTCTTTTCTCTTCCCACTCATTATTAATGTTTCTGTTCCTAATTCTTCCACATCCAGTAACCCCTTTCTGTCTTAGTGGCTTTTCTGCTTTGATAGGGTGAAACTAATTTAAAAAAAAAATTTCATCAATCTCATTTTCTTCCTACCTTTCTACATTCATATCTATCTATCTATCTATCTATCTATCATTCATTATTTATTCGAATCTATCTATCTATCAAAATATTTTTTTCAAAACTCTATTTATATATATATATATACAAAATGGATATTTTGTTGTGATTTTTTTGGCATTATAATTTTTGAATTAACTCATTCTCTTCCTTTTTTTCTTTTTTGATTATTAGAATTTATTCAGTATACATCAATCCAATACTTGGATATCATATCTATCTATCTATCTATCTATATATATTTTATATATATATATATATATAATATTTTGGTGCATCTTTTTTCTCTTTTTTTCTCAGTATCTATCTCTCAATCTGTTCATATCTATATTTTTTCTTTTTGTTTTTTATAGTAAGGTTCACCTTGTACAAAGCCTGGAGACCACTCAAAGTAGAGGGTTATGTTAGGAGACAGTTTGTAGGAATAGGAGGGGAAGATAATGGCTAACCCTAGTCTTGAAGAAGTTAAGATTGTAGTGATCAGGGAAACATCCTCTTGGGAGTCAGTTCTACAGAGCAGTGGTTCACAGGAAGAAGCTGTTTGAGTGAAACTTACTACTCAGCAATAGAATATGAAGGGAATGTGGGTGATTTGCTACAATATAAGTAGCATAGCAGGTCTTTGCCGTGAAGGTTAGGCCTGGTGGAATCAAGGAATGTAGTTTTTCCAAACACTTTCAGTGAAAGTAGCAATAGAATAATGACAGACTTGCAACATCCCACCTGTTAGTTGGAGGATAGAAAATAATCTCACCCACAAGGATTCTGGGATGCTTTTGGACTCTTAATAATGGCTGGGAAGTGCTCAAATATGACAACAGTACTCCATTCTTGGCCTGATCTGGCTCTTGTAAAGGTAGAGGCAAGCAGGAGGAGTCAGGTACCTACTGGAGTGGTACAGGGAACCTATCTGCATCTATTTATCTAATTTTCTTTGCATCTTTCTCGTTTTCTTCCTATCTTTCTCAGTATCTATCTATCTCAATCTATTCATTCTATCTATTCATTCTATCTATCTATCTATCTATCTATCTCAATCCATTCATATCTATCTATCTGAATCTGTTTATATCTATCTCTATATATCTATCGGAATCTGTTCCTATCTATCTATCTATCTATCTATCTATCTATCTATCTATCTAAATTTGTTAATATCTATCTATCTATCTAAATTTGTTAATATCTATCTATCTATGTCAATCTGTTCATATCTATCTATATATCTATCTCAATCCATTCATATCCATCTATCTCCATCCGTCCATATCTGTCTATATATCTATCTCAATCTGTTCATATCTATCTCTCTATATCTATCTCAATCTGTTTATATCTATCTATCTATCTATCTATCTCAATCTGTTCATATCTCTATGTATCTCAATTCGTTCATATCTATCTATATATCTCATTTCCTTTATATCTTTCTCATTTTTATCTTACCTTTCTCTGTATCTATCTATCTATCTATCTATCTACCTCATGCTCTTCTTACCTCTCTGTCAGGATACCTTACTCCAGACACACTGCAATACATGTAGTGACCTCATACACCAGTAATGAGTTATAAACCTTTGGCTGTAACCATGAATTTCCACAGGGATTTAATTCCCTTCAGCTAATGACGATTTTTCTACTTTCAACAGTTTTTCTACTTCATGATTGGTTTTCTCTTTTATCAACAGGTAAGAAAATGGAGCAAGAGAACCGATACAAACAACGTAAACCTACCCCATTGCAGATCAACCCAACTGGGGAACAGGATGCTGTCAAGTTGAAGGACAAGGACACTTCAAATTCTCTGCCGTAAGTTATTTCCTACTTACATCTCACCTTTACTTTGCAGGTGTGTTATAGATGCACATTTGTTAGTGCAATTGAACAATATGCATACATACACAAAATTTGAGGTGAAATGGCAACAATGAATTTATATATTCAAAGGAAAGGTCAACTGCAAAGCACCAAACATTTTGATTTTTGGATATGCTTCCATAAACTGTGTTATAAAATAGGCTGTGCCAGAGGTAGCATTGCCCAACACCACAAATTGCTTCAAAACCAAAACATCAACCTGAAAACTCATCATGTTCTTAAATAGCCTCATTAAGTTTTAAGGAAAATAGAAACAAGAGTTGAAAGTTTTGGGACGCATAATGAAGAAAGAGGGCTTGGAGAATTTGCACTCACAGGACATATTGATTGCAATAAAGACAGAAGAAAACAGTAAGTATCCTACTTAACAAGCTTTTGGAAATGGATTACAGAACAGGTGGTGGGATGGATAATAAAAAGACAAACATTTTAAGAAGACAGACTATATGATCATTAGCATATGACAGAAAATGAATTCAGTAAATGTTTAAAAATAGAAAAGAGCATAAGACAAGGATGTATCTTCTCACTGAGTTTATTCCAACCTTACATTGGGGTGATCCCAAGAGAACTACAAGTCCTACCAGGATTCAGTATTAAGGACCACAACCTTAATAACATATATACAAATGACACAGTGTCAATAGCAGATACAGAAAGGTAACTACATGAACCCTTAAAAAAGGCAGTAAAAAAAAGAGAAAAGAAAAGATAAAATATTAATTATAAGAAGATAGAACACATACTTGTCAGCAAAACAAACAGCCCAAGATGAGAACTCTTGTGTTGTAAATAGGAAAGGTTGACCCACATATAGAAAATAAGAAGTAGTTTATTCCAGAGAATAATATGGTACATGGTTGAGAACACAGACTAATATAATAAACAGTTAATCATTAACTCCTCTCCCTCAGTAAGAGAGAGTGGTGTTTAAATAGTCATGGACCAGTCCATCTTGTGAGGGTGTTAAGCTACTCCACAACAAGACCTATGAAGTAGGGACACCAATATCAAGTCAGTCTGAAAATTTAAATATCTAGATAGTTTTTTAACAGTGGATAATAGTGTGTTACTGAAATCTGAAGATTGAGATAGTGAAAGATGCCTTCTAAAAGCTAAGCAAACTATTAAGAAACAGGAAAATGTCATTATAAACAAAGAAAAGAGTAATGAACTGTTATGTAATGTCAATCCTCCAATATGGTTGTGAATACTGCACAATCTCCTCACAGATGAAGAAGAGACTTGAGGCAACAGAAATGTAGTTCTACAGAAGAAGGCTGAGAATAAAATGGTCCAAACATGTGAGCAATGACAAAGTTCTAGAGACAATGAAAACAAAACACTTAATACTTAACATTAAGAAGAGATGCTTGAAATTTCTTGGGCATATAATAAGGAAGGGGGCTTGGAAAATTTGGTACTCACAGGACAGATTTAATGTAAGAGAGGAAGAGGAAAGCAATGCATAACATGCCTAGCAAGCTTGAGTGAATGCATGGTGGATCAGGGTTTAGGAGAAATAGCAAAAAGACAAAATTTATTAAAAGCTACAAAGGACAGGAAATTGTGGTGAGCCATGATCACCAACAGGCACATAGAAGAAAAAAACTCATGTACAATCATTAAACGTTTTCTTGAATTACCTCCCCTTCCAACAAAAAAAATCATCTGAAAAACATGTTAACAAATCATGAAGTAATCATGAGGTAAAGTTATTGATTTTTCCATATTTATCCATCTACAGTGTTCATGATTAAACATCAGTATATCAAAATGTGGGTATGTGTTTGAATGATTACAGTGTTAGTATTCTGATCATTAGACCTGGACCATGGTCACAACTCTTAATTTCTGTAGCACCTGTTAGGGTCACAGCTATGGGCAAATTGTGAACCCCCCACCAAACAAAACACTATAAAGGCATAAAAATACATTTATATATATAAAAAAAAATACCAATAATACCTATTTATAATAAAAGTACCAACAATTCATATTTGTAATGAAACTACCAACAATGCATTTTATCTGTAGTTGAAAACTTGCAATTACATTCAAAATATTTAAATTTTGACATTAAATAGCCCATGTTGATATGTGCAGAGTAGACTTAACTTGTTCATACAGAAAGTTTAGAGGGGTAAGAGAACTTTTGATCTATCCATCTTTTTTCATTTATTTGTTTAAACGTTATTTTAAATGCATACTCATAAATATAAGTAGATGATCTGTTTTTTATTTATTTATTAAACAGTATATTTATTTACAACTAATAGCCTGAATATTCAAGAAATCTTGTTAGAAAAATATCTGCTCTCCAGCAGAATTCAAACCTGGGTCCCCTTGTGGTAAACATCATTAGATCTGATGTGTCTTAGACCACTCAGCCACGTTGGACCTCCTAATCAAGCAAAATATCTATCTTTGACCTGGGGTGGTAGCACCTACATAGAATACTGCTGCCATACATAGTCTGGTGCCCCTGCTGTTCATCTCAAGTTTCTCAACAAAATCCAAAGACAGATATGCAATGTGATCGGTCCTGACTTGGGGTCTTGATTCCAGTCACTTTCTCGCCAATGTAATATGGCTTCATTCTGTCTTTTCTATAAATATTTTCATGGCATCTCCTCTGACGAGCTGTTTTCACTGGTACCCCAACTGCATGAATTTAAGCGTGCTACTAGGCTGGCATCTCAGTCCCACCCTTTTACTGTCATAACAGTTAAATGTAACTCTTTCTTCTACTCTAACAGCTTCTTCTCTCACACTTCCCATCAGTGGAACTCTCTTCCTCTTACTAGCTTCCCTGATAACTATAATCTTCAAAAATTTAAATGTAATGTCAAATCTGTTGCGTTGATCCCTGTTCTTCTTTTATCCTCCTCCGTTCTTCTTTTTATCCGTTCCTGAACCCCCACCCCCATACTCAGTCTTTTCCCTTACTTACACCCTCTGTAGCCCCCTTGCATACTAGTGGTACTCCTGCCTTGATTGGAGTGAAATGCTTAAGAAAAAAAGAAACTATAGACAGATAGTGAATCCCCAAACACAAACAAAACACTATGAAAGTATAAAAATAATACATTTTTATAGTAAAAATACTAGTAATATATTTTTATATAAAAAAATTACCAACAATTCTTATTTATAGTAAAATTACCAACAACACAATTTTATAACAAAATGACCAACAATACATTTTGTCTGTAGTTGAATGCATACAATTGTATTGTAAATATTTAGATTTCAGCATTACATAACTCATAGAGGTTGATATGCTGCTAAACAAAATTAACCAAAAACCATAGTCGATTGAAAGAGTTAACTTCTTGATAATATTCTCTTAGTATGTAGCCCCATCAAAAATTGCCTGAAAACCATTCCACAGGTTGCCCCAGGCCTTGTGAGTGAAATTGGGTTGACAAAACAGTTTGGAAGCTGTTGATGTTTATGCTAGTATGTAGTTACAAGTCCTAGACTAAAGGACTTCCATAAACACTTGGATAGCACTCTGTATAGAGATGGTGCCCTAATAAAAACACCCATAACCCAGGAGCCTGGCAAAGTCACATGAGTTCACAATCTGATGCAGGTGGAAAATAATGCAACACAAATAAAAAAGATTGTAGGTATCTAATATTTAAATATTTTAAAGATAAGTTTTAGGATTACTTCTTTTGTTTTGTAAGCTTTTTATTCATAGAAAAAGAAGAATAAATGAAATCTGTTTATATATGAAATGCGATGAAATACTCATCAAAAATAGACTGGAATCTGATAGAATGATAGGATAAAGAACAAATAGGAAATGTTTATAAATCTAACATGTTTCACTTTTATTAAAACTTAATCAGAGAATGAGCAGGATATCAGTATATCTCATTTTCTGATGAAGCTTTAATAAAAGTGAAACATGTTAGATTTATAAACATTTCCTTTTTTTTTTTCTTTATCCTATCCAAGTGGTTCCCAAACTTTTTTTTTCCTGGGCCGCATTTGCAAAATGAAAATTTGCTCGTGTCTCATCAAATTTTAATTGATAAAATGTACATTAAAAAATAGAAAAACAGTGATAGCTTGAAGGGAGATAACCTCGGAATCTAAGTCAGAACATTATCTTTGATTACTTTCTCCTCCAGTTTGTTATATTTGTGCCTATATATATGCCTCGTTATTATATTCTTAATACTTTATGTAATGCAAAAATATCACAATGATAAATTCGGTCAATAATTATTTACAACTATTTATACTGGGACTCATGCATACAATTAAAATTAAATGAAATAAAATTTTAAATTTTGAAATCATATTTATCTTTGACATATGAATTTTTAAAATGTTACTAAATTTTTGATTGTCTTTCACTCATTCCGCCTCATCTGCTATCTTCTTTGCCACACCGTTGGGGAACCATTCTCACATTCTGGCATATAAGAGTACACTATAAGCCAATACCAGAAACAGTTTGAAAAATCCTGTGAATTTTGAAATTAAAATTCGTAGGTGAAAACAGTCATTTACTAAAAGTATCATAATTCCATTTGTAAAGTATATATATATATATATATATATATTAAAGACATTTTTATGTTTAACGTTGTTATTTATAGATACAAGTATTTAAGCAAATGCTCTGTTTATGATAAACAGTATTAAATAACATTTACCGGCCTGAATGTCCGAGAAATTTTCATAGAAAATATTCGTTCTTTTATCATAAACAGAGCATTTGCTTAAATACTTGTATCTATAAATAACAACGTTAAACATAAAAATGTCTTTAATAAATAAATTGTCAGACCTTGTCCATTTCTTAATATATATATATATATATATATATATATATATATATATATTCAGACAGATTTCATTAAATAATTTAGACATGTTCTGATTACTTATTTTCAATAAGATCCTTTCATATTCACGAATAAGCTTTTTTGTGCAGTTGTTAAAAGATGAAAGGAAAACACCATGTTGGCTCATATTGTATTTATTCCGAGTACTTTCAACATAGCATAATGTCATCATTATGTCAAAAGTAATCAGAATAAATACAATATGAGCCAACATGGTGTTTTCCTCTCGTCTTTTAACAACAATAAAAATATGATATCTGTTATTCTGCTTGAATACATGGTAGATGATATTCAGCTTTTGTGTATATACATATTTGTGTTGACATAATTACTAGAGACAGTGATATGTGTGTTTGATTTCTTTAAGAAATTGTAGGATATTATATGAATTAATATGAAAGAGTTCTTTCATGTTAGTTGATTTTGTTTAGCAGCATATCAAACCCTATGAGTTATTTAATGCTGAAATCTAAATATTTTGAATACAATTTTATCACTTGAACTAAATATTTTTTAAACATAGTTGTATACTTTCAACTCTAGATAAAATATATTGTTGGCCATTTAGCTATAAAATGTATTGCTGGTCAATTTACTTTAAAAACGTATTGTTAGTAATTTTACTATAAATATGCATTGCTGGTAATTTCCTTATACAAAAATGTATTACTGACATTTTTACCACAAAAATGCAACTTCACACTTTTACAGTATTTTGTTTCTGCTTGGAAATTCACTATTTGCCCATGGTTGGGACCCAAACAGGTGCTACCACTCCAGGTCAGGGTTGACCTGGGAACATCAGCAATTAGGAGATGATTTCATGCTCTTGAAAACTTCCAATCTCTGTATCAGAGGCCTTGCTGCCAGATGTAGTTTATTGTCATACCCAGGACTGAGGTTCCTAGATGTTTTTCTGATGTACATTATTGGGCATATTGTTGTTGCTTGGCAAAACATCTAAAAACCTTTAAAAAGTCAATATATATACATATATATGTGTGTGTGTGTGTGTGTGTGTGTGTGTGTGTGTGTGTGTGTGTGTGTGTGTGTGTGTGTGTGTGTTTCATTAAAAATGATGGACAAGGTACTACAATTAATTATTTAATTTTTCTTGCGTTCGAACATATGCTTTCTTTTTTGGACACTGAGTGTGTAGAAACTGTCCAAATGTTCTATAATTCCGAGTGCTTTCAGCTATACTTTTAGCCATTATTAAGGATGATTTTATGTTTTCTGTTTAATTGGGTGTGTGTGTATGTTTTTAGTGTTATAGAATTGTTTTGTTTTCTGAACACAGCACATTTTTTGTCATTTTTAATGAAGCATTCATAAATGAAGGATTGCTGCCTAAATACACAATATATATATATATATATATATATATATATATATATATATATATATATATATATTTTTTTAATTCAAATTTTTCTTGTTTGTTCATTTCAGACTGTCAGAGATTTTGGAGACCCAATCTGCCAACTTGTCCCTGCCCCCATCACCTGTGCCTGGGAAATCTCCATTTACGTTTGAGTTTCCTGTTGAAGCTGCTAAGTGAAAGAATCATGAAAGACACGTAACCTTCCTCTTTTCTGATGCTTTCACCAGTTTATTATGTCTTCTACCTTCTTCAAACTGCTCAATCAAATATTTTTGGTCCAAATTTTCTTGCTCTTTACTTTGCCTACACTCTACCCTCAGGATGAGACATTGTCTTAACTTTATGTATGGGGGTGGGTGGGAGGTAGGATATCACTTTCTTCTTTCCTCTCACTCACTCTGATTTTTTTTCCCCCTTTTTCTCCTACCAAACAAAAGCTGCTGACTTTTAATAAATCACAGCATTAGGGACTGACCCAAGGACTGTCCTCCATTTTCCTTTTTGAATCTTTTCGTTACTACCCTCTCTTTTTCTCTTTCTCTATCTCTATCTCTCTCTCTCTCTCTCTCATTGAAAAGTACAGAAGATATTTAAACCTCTGTGCTAATTTCTTCACTCTGAGAAAAGAACAAAAACATATAATTGACAATCAAAGACAACATCCTTTCCAGGTAACTTGTCTATTTAACGCATCTTCATACATATTTTTATTTTATAAAATACTAATGGTGAAGAACCATGTTATGGAGAGAGTAGATCAATTTGCTAATTAAACTTTAACGTTTTTAAAAAAAATTAAAATTACAACAAAATATTTTTTTCTCAATTTTGCTTCTACAAAATAGCATTAAAGCTGATCAATTAATTAATTTAACTGATTAAAAATGAAAAATTTTTACAATAAAATGTAAAAAAATGAATACAAAATTAAAATAATTTATAGCGTCATTGTTCTCATGGCAGACATCATCACTTTTAAATCTTGCTGTTGATACGGATAAACTTCTTACTGAAAAAAAATAAATAAATAAAACATCCACTGTAAGGTAGACAGCTTTTTCTTCTTTTTTATTTAATAAAGTGCTGTTTATAAAGTGGGTGAATGGTAGTTGTCTTTACTTAATTCCAAAGAAGCAAATCGAAAAGAGATAAGAAAAGGGCTGAACTATCTTACAAGTGTCAGCGATATTTGCTGAAATACTTGAAGCTTATATTCAAACCATTGTTACCAAATAACAACTAATGCATATTTGTGTGTGTGTATGTGTGATATATATGAATTAGATAAATATAGATATGAACAGAAGATAGTTTAATAGATCTGACCCAACATAGATATAGAGCTGAAATAGATTTATACAGAATGATATCATCATTATGAATATGATGATATTATTATTATGAGTATGATAATGTATAACAGAAACTGTAGTGCTAGGTTAATTGTAAGAATTAATGAGAGATTATATGACCTTTTAATTTATAATTTCTACTTTTAAATGACAAAAAAAGAAGACAATAGCTGACATTAGGCTTATTATCATTGCAATTAAAGCATCAGAGTGGATTTTGATATTTTTTTAAATAGAAATATTTAATTACATTAAAGTTAATAATGGGAGATGGTAAAGTTACTTGTTTATTGATTAAACTGGTATTAAGAATTATAGAGAAATATAAAAAATGATAGAAATTTGTGTTAAAACATTGGCTTAACAATAATTTTTCCAATATCAACAGTAACATCTCATATAGATTTATAAAGAAGCAAAACACAATTAAAGTGATAGATAGATAGATAGATAGATAGATAGATAGATAGATAGATAGATAGATAGATAGATAATGAACAGACTGGGATAGATAGATAGATAGATAGATAGATAGATAGATAGATAGATAGATAGATAGATAGATAATGGAGACAATTGCTGATACCTCCTGATGAGTGGACTAAATGATTACAAAAAGGTTTGTCTATGAAACTCTGGAGTTGGGGTGCTGAACATAACATCAATCAACTTAGTGACAAATTTTATATTTGTATTAATCTTAGATAGAGAGATAGATAGTCTTAATGGTTTAATAGCAAGTGTTGACTTTTTGTCGTCTACTCTGATTATTGATAGGAAATAAAATTAATAGTTATTTAGAATGACGTATCTTGACTAATCTTTGATAGAGTACCAACTTTCTGTCTGCTTCCCCCCACCCTGGCCCACTAATTGCTGGATCAAACACAACTCCACTAATGCCAAGCTTGGAGCAGTTTAAATTTTCCTGCTATTCAGAGAACGAAATCTGTATTGAATGTGGAGAATTTCAACTTCTATTTATTATCTATGATATTCTAAACAAATCCTCTATTTTTGCATGTTTTGTAATAAGCAAAATGTGATTTACTCAATGAAAAAAGACCAACAGATATCAATAAGCACAAATAAAAAGCAAAACTCAGCAGATATACTATGCATAATAAAAAAAAAAAGAAATTGTGTCTGGCTCCATGAAGAGGTTTTCTCCGATTTCCCTGTTGAGAGGTGATTTTTGACACATCCAATGATATTTGCTTCATATGAAGAATTAAATTTTTTAACCAAATGACCTTTGTTTTGTTTCTTTTTTAAATATTTCCAAACATTTTCGTTTTTTAAATAATAAATTTTTTATTACGTTTTTTTATTACGTTTCTTTTTTATTATGTTTATTTTATTATGTTTTTTTTAATTATGTTTTTTAAATAATAAATTTAAAACTGATTTTATTTCAGCCCCATATTTTCTGTTTTCATGGCTTGTTGTGGGAATGGAAGGTATTATCTTTTCATGCCTCTTGGTACATTTCTCCCACAAAAAATATGTGAGTCCTGGTTAAAAAAAAAAAAAGAAACACAGAACAGGGAATTCAAACAAACAACAATAAATAAAGACATATTAGAGAAGGATAAAAAAAAAGAAATGAAGTTGAATATGAACAGTCAGTGTCTCTGAAGTACTTAAATACTTCATCTCTCTCAGAGAGAAAGAAAACGTCTCTTGCTGCTCCCAAAGTCAAAGGAAAAAGAGAAAGAGTCTTTTAAATATTGCACTGCCTGTGATTATAGTGAGTGGGTGGTAACCCAACACTCTATATTATCTGTCTATATTTTCTTTCATATATCTATTATCCAGGACCGGTACGTACTACCTTCGAACCCACCTACTGAGGTGCAAGCTTGATTGGCAGACCCAGGAAGTGCTTTGTGACCCTCACTATCTTATCAACATTTGCTTTTTTTCTACCCACATTTATATACATGACAAATTAAATTAAGCACAACTCAGTATTCAAGGATAAAAAATTTTCACAAATTTTACATCATTCTGGGGTCATTTTTTTCCCCTCCAAATCCATAAATTTGTTTTGCTCATGCTAAGTCTTGAAAAAAACATGATATAAAATACACTATTTTTTTTCAGCCATAATGATGAATGTATTAAATTTTCTCAACTTTCTAATAAGAAAAATCTCAAGTTGATGTTAAAAATTGACGTTAAATATTGTGGATTTATTTAAGATGAAATTATTTATTATGAAATATCTTTAATTTATATTTAAATATATGTTATAGACAAGCGTATGGTTGCAAGAAAGAAATACGACAACAGCAGAAATAGATTTACGTGATTTATTTCAATAGGAATGTGTGGGTTTGGGACAGTTACCTTGTGGTATAGTTCATAGGCCGGCTGCTGATCTGGGTTGATCTCTCATAGTAGTTCTCACTGGTTGGTGTGGCGCTCCTCCTGCTGACTGCTGCTGACTGACCATGACAGATCTCTTCCCTGGCCTCCTGTTGACTGCCCTTAAACTTCCCCGTGTGACCCCTTTTATGGTGTTTTTTATGGCTTAACAGGCTCGAAAAACGACGCAAGTATAATTAGGAGGGAAGCATTTTTATTGGTCGAGAAATAGGAATACTTTAAAATATTATTTTATTTTTCGACTGGAACTCATGCATCAGGCCTATGTGGAAACGACAATAATGGTCATTTTGTGATGGGGCCTTGTCTCATTCACATCCGGCTCTCGCTCTTGAGTATGTTAGTTTATTAGATATGTCTTATTTTATTCTATAACATACATTATATTTATTTTCAACTTTTCTAGTTGAATTGTTCACCTATATTGCATATGATCCATTATTGTACATAATTAGGTTACAATAAAATTTGAATTTTATATGAATACTACCTTATGAAAATTGAGATGTAATAGAGTGGGGTACCCTGCATTACAGATTCATGGTGGTGATGGGGAAGGGTCTTTATCATAGATTCAGTGTGGGGGCCACGAAACCTTTGCACCACCCCTGCTATTATCCATTAATATTTTCTCTTTTCACACTATTTTAATATTGTTATAAATTCAAATTTTACAGACTGACATTGGTTCATTAATAATCCATGACT
Source organism: Acanthosepion pharaonis (assembly GCA_903632075.3). Classification (NCBI taxonomy): domain Eukaryota; kingdom Metazoa; phylum Mollusca; class Cephalopoda; order Sepiida; family Sepiidae; genus Acanthosepion; species Acanthosepion pharaonis. The sequence goes on along the minus strand of CAHIKZ030004961.1, from coordinate 2,938,418 downwards.
AATAAAGTCTGCTTTTATTTTACACAAGTATTTATTTTTTTACAGTAATTTTTTTGCATAATAAATATTTATTTTACTCCTTACATTATTTACAGTTGGAATAATGTCTTTCCCTTTATTGCTAATGTCACAACGTTTCAGCAGTTGTACACTACAGCTTTCTTCAGGTGTCTGTCGATCTGAGTAAACGTCAGGAAACTTCAAACTGAACCTTTTATTACCTGGATAGACAGACACCTGAAGAAGTCTGGAAAGTGAAAATTTTTGAAATTGTTTACATTTAAGTAATAAAATGGAGTGAAAGTACAACAATCTCTTCAGAGATGAGTAAGAAATTTAAACAACAGAAATGTGCTTCATATGCTGAGAATACAATGGACTGAAGATGTGAGCAACTACAAAGTTGTAGAGAAAATGGGAACAAAAAGGTCACTTATACTTAACATCAGAAAGTGACAGCTGAAATTTCTAAGTCACATAATGGGGAAAGAAGGATTGGAAAATTTTACACTCACAGGACAGATTGAAGGCAAGAGGGACAGAGGAAAACAATGCATAACCAACCTAACAACCTTGTGTAAATGGTTGGCAGAAAAGGGATTAGAAGATATATCAAAAAGACAAAATTTACTCAGGACAAGAAATTGTGGAGAGCCATGATTGCCAATGTTGTGAAGGAACAAAAAGCATTGGAAAAAAGTACTAGTTTTAAATGGCTTCAAGCAAAAACATTCTATAGAAGTAAGAGAAGACTTTTTATCAGACTGCCACTATAAAATCATAAAGACAAAAAACCACACCCAAACAGCAGCAACAACTAAAATGGACAGTTCCTGTAACTAGATGAGAAAATAATAATATAATCAAGATGTTAACTTTCCATACTAGCAAAAACAAAAAGTTTGAAAGGAAACTGCTATCAATATTAGAAAGAGTTATAACAGTTAATGAACTTAAAAAGCATAATTTCTTGAAAAACTGATTTAAGAAAAAGATTTCCTAAATTTCAACTGATAGTAATACTGTTGTGCCAATGATTGCTGTGAAATGTTTAACCTTTAGACCCCAAAAAATGGTTTGTCAAAAGGTCAGTTTTTACCTTAACACTGTGTTATATATGAACACTAATTGGTATGTCTCATAAATACATTGAACACTATTGTAAGTGGAGTTAATATGTCTAAGTAGTCCTCTACTAGCAATGGTTTACCTATTTCGTGCCACTGGCAAGTATTGTATTTTGTTGATGTTATAAATATTACCATTTCATTCCTAACCTTCATTTTGGTTATTCCTCATTCCGTAACCCTTTCTAGGTTACAACACACCGCCATTACTGCATGCTCCATTCACTCCCTCAATAATGTTTATTTTTTTTAAAAGTGATCGTTAGAATTTTAATAAAACCCAAACATATGAAAGTGGATTTATACATATTCTTTGTTCTTGAGAATTGACAAAAATATTAAACATTATTTATTAGATGGTTTATTTACAAAAATAATTTTATATTTTAAAAGATTTAAAAATTTTTCAAAATTATATTTTTCTAAAAGGAGTCGGAAGTGGATTAACCTGTAATTGCTGGAATTTCAGGCCTTATATTTCCATTGATTAGTCATTCTTGATCCTAGATCCTGATTATAAAGAAAAAATTGGAAAATTAAAACAAGAAATAACCTGAGATATAAAATAATCTGAGAAGAAAGTGCATAATGTCTGGAAAATTCATGTTTATTCAAATTTTCTTGTTTTATAGTCAATTGATATTTTTATAAAATTATGAATAAAAAAACTTGTTTTCATAGTTATTTATAAGATGATAAATAATAAATATTGCATTATAATTGGTTCACATAATTTGATAATTTTGTATACATTTTTGAATAAGGACATTTTTTTCAAATTTATTTCTTTATAAAAAGTAACTAATAAATATTTCTAAAAGGTAAATAATAAATATCACATGTACTTGGTTTGTATAGTTTTATAATTTTATAAATTTTAGAGTAAAAAGAGTAGTTTTCAAATTTATTTCTTTATAAAATAGAAAGTAATAAATCTTTATAAAATGGTAAATTGCCAATTGGTCCCAGAATTATCAGCAGTCACAATGAATAGATGTTCATTCAGAGAGGCCCTGTGTCTTGAGGGTCTATTGAGACTTAAAGTCTACCCACACCTCATGAAACTCATACATTCACTCTATGACTAAAGAGGCTGGAAAAATTGTCAGTTCTCTTTACTGCTCCAGTAAGTACTTGATTCCTCCTGTTATCCTCTAATTTTACAAGAGATCAAACCAAAATGGACAACTGCTGCCATATATAGGTAGAAACTGCTAAGTCTTCACTTTCCAATCTCAGTAGACAAATTATTTTCCACCCTAGAATTCCTTTCACGCAGATGAAACATTGTGAGCCTCCCACTGTTCTATTGCTATTTTCATGGAATGTGTTCAGATGAACTACATTCTTTAGTTCTTACCTTCATGGCTAAGGCCCACCATGCCACAAATATTGTAGCAAACCACCTTCATTCACTTTGTATTCCTTAGGTGAGATATAGGCTCCACTCAAACTGCTTTTTCCCATGAATCACTGCTCTATTAAATCAACTCCCAAGAGGATGCTTCCCCAATCACTACAATCTTAATTGTTCAATTTCAGGGTTAACCATTATCTTCCCATATAGCTGCATAAACTATACCTTTTATTCTGTATCACTCTACCTTGAGTAGCTTCCTGGCTTTGTACAGGGTGAACATCAGTTGTAAAAAAAAAACAAAGAAAAAACATATTTTCATAATCTTATTTATAAACACTGCCAAGGTAATATACAGTAATACCAGTGTCAATTGAAAAACCATCCTTTTGACGGACTAAAGGTTAAACATTGGTGAATGCTGAATGTTTCCCATATGAAAACAATTAATTTGAGCATTACCATTTTTTGGTCTTATAAAGCAGTAGTATTGCATTTAATTCTTCATAGAAATACCTCCTTTCAATATCTTTGAGTTAAATGTCAGGAAACTTCAAACTGAACCTTTTATTACCTGGATAGACAGACACCTGAAGAAGGCTGGAAAGTGAACATTTTTGAAATTGTTTACATTTAAGTAATAAAATGGAGTGAAAGTACAACAATCTCTTAAGAAATTTAAACAACAGAAATGTGCTTCATATGCTGAGAATACAATGGACTGAAGATGTGAGCAACCACAAAGTTGTAGAGAAAATGGGAACAAAAAGGTCACTTATACTTAACATCAGAAAGTGACAGCTGAAATTTCTAAGTCACATAATGGGGAAAGAAAGCTTGGAAAATTTTACACTCACAGGACAGATTGAAGGCAAGAGGGACAGAGGAAAACAATGCATAACCAACCTAACAACCTTGTGTAAATGGTTGGCAGAAAAGGGATTAGGAGATATATCAAAAAGACAAAATTTACTCAGGACAAGAAATTGTGGAGAGCCATGATTGCCAATGTTGTGAAGGAACAAAAAGCATTGGAAAAAAGTACTAGTTTTAAATGGCTTCAAGCAAAAACACTCCTATAGAAGTAAGTGAAGACTTTTTATCAGACTGCCACTATAAAGTAAGATTAAAGAAAAAGAAAAACGATTTTGTAACCAATATCTCACTTGGGCTAAACTAGAAATGAAAGAATGGAAGATGAGGTATACAAGACTATGGCTTTCATAAGATTAAAACAAACTATTATTCCTTTATATTGCTAATCTAAAAATAATTGATAGTGGGTTTACTCTTTATTTTTTTGAGAATATTTTTTAATCATTTCACCCCAAACAAGACGATAATACCACTAAGATGCAAGGGGCTACAGTGAGTGAATGAGAATGAAAAGACTTAAGAAAGAACTGGAAACCCAATCCTAAATAGGAAACAAGGGATAAACCTATAATCTTGTTCAAAAGACCAGGGAGGAGTATAAACTGGATAATAAGCAAACCTATCTACTTTACATTGAGGAAAAATAATAAATAAATAGTAAATAAAATTTCAGTGTTTAGACAAAGACATTAAGAGTATGGAGTTGAAGTAGACTTTAAAAAGAAATACAAAACCCAATCCAAAACAGGAAACAAGGGATAAACATCTACTCCTGTTTAAAAGATCAGGGAGGAGTGTGAACTGGATTATAATATTGACTTTTATTTGTTCTGCTAAAAAGTTCATCAAGCAAAAACTATTCTATTTGGTTAAATGAAACTTTTGTTATATATTGAATCAAATATTGATGATTCTTTTAATAGTAATGGTGTCAAATGTTCAGAACACATTTCCTGAAGGCACAGGTAAGTCTGAGAGAAAAAAAAAATCTTGGACACAGATGTAAACCTGTCATATGCCTGTACTAGTACAAAAAAGCAAACACACCTATAGAAAAATATAATTTTTACTTGAATCCTCCAAGAGACTTCTTATTTCCAAAATACAATCTTCTCTTTTATTAAATGCCATTATCCTTCAGGCTGTAGGTGGTTATGGCTCTCCACAGGTTCCTTTTCTTTATAGTCTGTGAACTGCCATGACCTCCTGAGAAAGATAGTGGAATGGTTCCGCTTTTCTTTTTCATAGTTTTATAGAAACAAAAAGGACACTTATACATAGCATCAGAAAGAGACACAAAAAATCTTTCTCAAATTCATCCCTAATTTAAATGTTTCCAGAAATCCTATTGGCTAAAAAAAAAAAATACAATATTCGCCCACACATTTCTCAGAAAAATTCACAACAGTTTCCAAGCCTGTTGGAGCCGATTTCGTTGTTAAGAAAACTATAAATAGAAATAGTAAACATCGCATTTGAGACTCACACACATGAAAGATACACACAGGAATTATGTGCCGCCAAAGAGTGATTAGAAAAGTTTACACAACAAACTTTTTCACAAATCTTTTGTCTATTCAACCTTTTTAATCAAAGGCAGACAACTTTTAGTCATTGAACATTTCTGAAACAGCAAAGAACTTTTTCTCTAAAATATACCTTTGCACACATCATTACAAACAAAGAAATTGTAAATTGTGTATATAAAATTTAATCTGTTGTTTCAAACATGTATTTTTTGTCATGATTGGATATCGTTACCATTTGGCCATTTCTTATAATTTATGTTTGTGGATATCGCATATTTTATTTGCAGCACAATTTTAAATATTCAAACGCAACCTTCTTAGATCCACTAAAAGGTCACCAGAAATGAAAATTACATAAAGTGAAGAAAAAGAGAAATACATCTTTGTATAATCTCCAAAGAGAAATTTGGCACACTTTTCTGCATGAAGAAAGTTTCTGGTTTATGTTTTTGTGGTAACAATAAAGATTTAGTTAGCTTAACCACACCAACGGAAGACTTGTCTTTGAGATGGGAGCAACCAGGTGTTTTCAATTTTTATCCGCACCAATGGGTAGTCTAAATTCTTCTGCATCATTTTCCTTCTGGGCTGGAGCAACTTGAATTCCTGTAGCAATTTGATGTCAACTCCAAAAATCAATTCCAAGCTTCCCCTTATATAACATACTGATAGCCTCCAAATATGCTGACTTGCTGTGCCTCAAATTTGGAAGGAAGCCCTTTCATTAGTTTGGACATATTAAACAAACACTGCTGTTTTACCACCAATCAAAATGTACTATAAATATTTTTGAAATTTACAAATTAAGCAAGTGCCCATCACAGTGTCTGCTTTACCTCTGAAAGCTTGATGTATGCTCATGTAACTTAAATTTATTATTTTAACACTTTTGTTTTGGTTATCAGAACCTAAATGTGTTTCTTACTATAGAAGTCAGAACATATATAGAACCTATATTAATGAATATTGTTTTTTTCATTAATACAAAAAAGATTGAAGGAGTTTGTAAGCATTCTTTTGCATTGTTAATAAATACATTTTATTTTGCATTGTTAATTGATAAATAAATCTAAATGCACTTTTAGTTTTAGAAAATATAGTTTTATCATTAGATCAGACTACAGATACAATTAAAACATATTACTCTCACGATGTTGAATCACTCTTATTCACTCTGTAATCAAAATGTAATGGGAAAGTTTCGCAGCTTTTTTCTAAGAATCATTTCGAGAAAAATTACGTGAAAACTATGTTAAAAAAATCAAACAAGAACGATAAAAACTGTGTTGCTCAAGGGAAGTAAATCTTGAGTAATACTTTATTGAGTTACTTCCCTTGAATAATGAATTATGTTTAGTATAAAATAACAAAGAATAAAATTTAATTGGCATTTCTTATTATTTTTTCACAATCCAAAGAGAAAAATTCAAGCATAATTTTTACGTTTCTCCTTCTGCACAGAATAAGCTCTATATTAGTTATCAGGAAAAAGTTGTTTTTTTTTAGTATTCAGAAGAATTACAATATTAGATCAGTATTTTCTCAAAGAAAATCGCATTTTTTCTTATAGGGTATCACATTATTTTATAGTCTGGCAAGTATTCTCAATTTATTCAAAATTACTTCGATTACGTCATGATTGATGTCTGGAGAATTTAAACTGTTATTAAAAATCTTTCTGAAATACAGTAAAAATAAAATAAAAATATTCAGAAATAAAATAAACATATTTTTTAAATATTTTAAAAATATATAAAAAAATATAAAAAATACAAAAAAAAATAATAATACAAAAAATAATAATAAGCAAAGTAATAAAAGAATATAAATAAACATTTTAAAATATTTAAAAAGTATAATCAATATAAAAAAAAATAAAATAAAACCTCTCCCTTGCTGGTGTTACTTCTACAACATACTGAAAGGAGAAAAAATAAAAAATAAAAAAAAATAAGGAAAAAACAGTGTCATCCAACGGAAATTTGGTAAACCAAATGGATGGTAATCCCACGAGCTATCTCTCTTTTGACATGAAGATGATTATCTCCTTTTCCCCAGTAAGAATCAATTGATGTTCAAAGAGACCCTTGAGTTAAAAAGTAAGTACATATGTTGGTTTGACAACATTATCAAGATGTCTTACACTTTGTCATATGCAAGTTTTATTGCACAACATTTAAAAACTCATTCTGTCCACCTTCACAATACAAGAAAATACTTGTTAACAACACCAATATACTACATCATGAAAAGTGTTATCATATCACAGATATACTAATGCCTAATATGAGCCTTGGAGAACGGAGAAAATCGCGCTACCTGTAGTAATTTTAATCAGGGCCGGAAACCCAACAGTGAGCTGCATAAACAATCGAGTAAGTAATACTATGCAAATAACAGCATTATAAGTATTCTTTGGGGTTCCTCCTGAAATGGTTAAAAAATTAACCTGGCAAACCGATTCATTCACGAGTCTCTACTACGTTAGCTTTTCTTTTTTTTTTTTTTTTGTATCGTCCTAATGAGGACCACACAAAGTTAAGTTGCGTTTACCTCATACAAACACAAGCAACAGCCTACACAGGCAAACTACAAGTAGTCCAATTCTTTGAACGCATCCCGTTGAATTCATTATCCCCGAAACAGACATCTAAGTTCGTTTAAAACCTTTGCTTTGTTATAAACAACTTTTGTTCAACAAAACGAATGCACGTGAAATTTGATTAACCAATGAGAATCAACCAATACAAAAGCAAAAATACCAGAATTCCTTTCTTCATTTTTCTTTATATTATGAAAAATTAGGGGGAAAAAAAACTATTGATGTATATTTTGAGAGGGGGTAGTTAAATGAGATTAGGACGATGGAGATCAGGCAACAACAAGGCGCACTATAAAAAATGACGAGGGATACTCAGTGAGATATAAAGCCAAAAAATTTTATTAAAATAAAATAAAATAAAATGCCAGCGTATACAAAACAATGCAAAATACAAGGAAGAAGGTGCAATAAAGATTTTAATATCAATGCCTTGGTAATTCTATTTTGGTGAACACTGCAATTAAAATAGGGACCTCCATGAGAACTAATAAAATAACATAAATTTTCAGCACTTTTTCTTTTTGTATGACAGACATTAATTTGGAAAATCTTGCAAAAATAAAAAATAATTGTCGGATGTTAATGAAACTTTCAGAAACTATTCACAAATGATGGAAATTATTATATGTTTCCTTTTTTTAAAGTCATGGAAAAAATATTTTTTTTATATTTATTACCCCACCCACTAACTAATTTTATGAAAAGTTTAGTGATTATATTAGTTAAAACCACAAGGCTTTGAGGAAAGCAAATCATGTCTTTTTTTTTTTAATTGGACCCCCTTACCTGAAAATCAACTCTGAATTTTAACATACAAAACTCAATAAAACAAAGATACTATTTAATTTCAAATGCATTTATTTGCTTTAGTTATTTTTATGAATATGAACAATATTTTCAGAAAGCAAAAAAAATTTTCAATGAAAAATTAATTTTTAATTCAATTATTTGTTATTTCTTTAATTATAATAGATTTTTACATTTAACTTGTTAAAATATTATAAAATTAGTTAAAAGCCGAATTCAGTTTCGTGAATGTCCTTATGAGATAGATCTTATTTTAGCACGTTGTAAATTGTATCGCTTTGACTAATCAGAAGACCCGCAGTAATTAAGAAATATAGTTTTGTGTTTATAATCGGGCTGTAATTATAAAGTACGGAAGACCAACCAGAATACAATTAAGTTGCGTTATTTGAGTTAAGCATTGTTCTCCTCTGTTAAGGTCTTTACTTTTGCGAAACACGCGTGGAGAAGTTAATTTGATTTTTCAATTTCAACTGAGAAGAGTACATACAAGTCTCAGTATCATCTTCTGAAATTTATATGATCTTATTTTTATATTAATCTGAGTTATGACATTTTTCCATAAATGAAATATCAAAATTAATAATAAAATGAATGGAAATACAAATAACACAGTAAAATGTAATAAATGTACATAAAATTATAGTATTTTATGTACACTTCTAATAAAATTTCATAATAAATGTACCTATAAATTAATTAGATACCTTTCTTATGAAATTTAATCTCACTCTCAACAATTTTATTGTAATTTCTTTATAATATATTTTCCATATGCATTGTAAATGTAAAGGTAAAAGCTAAGTACAAAAAAAATTTAGAGCGATGAAAGTTTTCCTTAAAAATAACGAGGTAAATAATTTGTTCAATTAAATCTAAATAATTTCACTTCTCTCCTTCCGTAGAATAAATTATCCTCACGTAATCTGTCAATACGTCATTCAACACCTGTCAAGAGACGCAAAATGTTATGACCTGCTTTGTTTTATTTTAAAACTACACCTTTTCGGAGCAGAAACTAAATAATGCTTGTTTCAAAATATTTCTGATTTTCTTGAAAAAAATTATAATTGATTTATAAAAGAATTTCAAACTGAGATTTTCATTTTTTTATAAAATGGGAAAAAATGGTTGACCTGATTGATTATCTGTCAATTTTGCTGACTCAAAAAAAAAAAAAAAAGATTTTTAACGAAAATTTCGGACGTGATTGGAACGATAAAAAAATGTAAAAAAATACCCCAAAAAAACTTTCCTCTTAATAATAACATAAACATTTAGACGATAAAATTTTGTTTTTGTCAAGTTTAGCGTCTTTTTCGTCATGTTATGCTCTTTCTTAGCGGTCTCATGGAGGTACCTAAATTAAAATGTTCTTATTCAAATATAATGACATTGTGCGCTTATACACCTGTGCACATGCAGGAACTAACGCTCGTGCCCTTGAGCTTGTAAATTTCAAAATCAGAGTCCGTTCCGTGCGGACGTGGTAGATAACCATATCACGTGACAAAGAGGAAGAATAATGGACCAATCGAATCGTTCGGTTTGTTGTTCAAAAGTCCGAAGATCGGATCTTCCAGAAGGAAATACAAGTAAAGTCAACAATCCAAATGTCAGTGGACGCGCTCACTTCAGAAGGATTCCGCTTTGGCTACCGGCGACTTTAAAGGAACTGCCGCCAATCATTTACCCACTCTTACCGATAAGGTTATGTCCAAAGACACAGATGAAAGTTTAATGGACCCCGCTTCCTCCCTATATGTAAATTTACTCTCTTATTCATGCATATACATACAGATCTTTTTTTAACACACATATCTCAAAAAACATTAATTTCACTCAAAATTTTTTATTTTATTTATTTAGTTTTTTTTTTTTTTATAAATAATTTTATTTATCAAACTTTAATACAGTATAAGGCGTTTTTAGCAGAATGTATCTTTTGAGAAAGGACAAATTACATTTAGCCCGACTTAAATTCGGCGAAAATCAAAGAAAGTAGCAGCTATAGCTCGTTGACTGGATGGTTGGGGTGGAGAGTGTGATTGGGGTAGTGTTGAGGAAATATGATATCATTCAGCTGTATTGATCATAAACGTACAACAAATTAAACTAAAATATCACAGGCAGAGAGATACACGCATAGATATATAGGCAAACACACACTATACTATCAGTGACTTGATAACCGGGCTATAAAACAATAAAAAAATGAAAAAGGGCAATAAACAGACAATCATATCAAAGACTTTGTCCTCACTCTTTTTTTCTTGTATGTCTGTATTTTTTTTTAAATAAATGCTTATTTTTATAGAATTATTACAATTAATATTAAAATACCAAAATGTGTTTTTTTTTTAATTCATGCATAGAGATTTTTCAAAGTGATATGTTTTAGTTAGAGTAAAGGAATCATTTTTTTCATTTAAGTTAAACCAATAGGATATTTTGTTAAAGATTGTAATGAGCCCGACAAACATTGATGACCTGTGTGTGTGTGTGTGTGTGTGTGTGTGTGTGTGTGTGTGTGTGTGTGTGTGTGTGTTATACTGTTGATATCTCAGAAGTGCTTACATGCACCGTGTTTCATAGGAGAGAGAAAAATAACGTTATGACATTTTTTACCTAACTTTGTTAGGGATCTCACGATTAACGTAAACAGGACAACACTGAAATAGTAAAGATGGCTTCCCTTCAATACCACGTGTTTGTGGACCTCGAAACATTCTATCTCTGATGCTGAAACCTTTCATTCAATTTTACGATAATATATATATATATATATATATATATATATATATATATATATATAGGTCATATATATTTTATATATATATATATATATATATATATATATATATATATATATATATTATTCAATGAAACATGCTTGAATGAAGATATTTTTTCACACACACACAACATTTATATATATATATATATGATAAAAATAAACTTTTAAGGTATTAAAATTTTATGGGTAAAAGAGATATAGTACTTGTAAATACAAAATGAGCACAGAGGTCAACACCAAACAGCCTGTTTATTACTTGAATGCAAACTTTAGAGGCCTGAAGATTGAGTTGAATATTTGACCCCCACCCCCAGAAATCCATTATATATATATTTATATATATATATATATATATATATATATATACGTAAATATATCTGTCTGAATAGTAACGGCGAGTTTTGTTTGAGCTTTTGCTTAAAAAGAGGGTAAGTGGATTGTTTCTATAATCTAACATGATATCTTGGGAGTATATGACTGTAATCTTAGCTTTCTGCAACCATTGCATTTTTTTTTCTCATGCGTGGGTTGTGGCGGGTCAAATCGTAACTGCTTCAGCATGACAAGGCACCTGCTCACAACGCCCTGAGCATTCGGCAGTTTCTGTCCAAGAAGAGCATCACCGTACTGGAACAACCTTTCTATTCCCTAGGAGCATATTTTTCTAACAGGATTTCTCGAAAATTCAGGTAGGTAGATGTAAGTAAATCAATATACTGTTTAATGAATAAATGAAAACAGAGAGTCTACTCAAATATGAGTATCCATTAGAAATAACGTTTAAACAAATAAATTATATATATATATATATATATATATATATATATATATATATATATATATAATACTACTACTACTACTAAAGAAAAAAACAATAATGGTTTGTGACCAACATATATATATATATATATATATATATATATATATAACTTGACTCATCCCGGGCGACAGATAAAGAGTTGATTAACTTCTGTGGACACACATGTCCCTCCCAAGGCCTGCAGATGTTTTGCAAACTTTTAGACAGATGAAACGTGGTTGAGACATTTTTTCTCGAGTGGTTGAGGATCAATTGCCACATGTTTGCGCTAGTGGAGAGCATTGTCTGCTTTCCTGTGCGCGACAAAGCCACAGAGGCAGGTAAAGGCTGTCATTGAGAGGAGCAGCATGCTGCAAATTGCTTTAATATTTGTACTCCGTTGATCCCAATGTTCCAGTTGGTGGCGCTCAAACCTTTGTATAGATGAGAAGCAGGACAGACGCCAGCTCCTTTGCTCTGAACGCTTTGTTTTCCCAGGAAGATATCGCCTCAGTTTGTGTTTGTTTTTCTTTGAAACGCAAGTGTGGCCTTCCACGTGAGCTGATTGATAGAAGCTGGCTAAAAGGGGTTTGTTTTGGAAATCTTCTATCGTTCACACGAGAAAACGGTCCTGCCCACCTGAGTCAGATTTCATTAGAACGGTTTCAATAGCCGTCATGTTGCATTTAGTCAGAACTTCACTGTTTCCAATGCAATCATCCAGTTTCCTGTTGCAGATCGTACGTAGCAACGCATGTGGTAGGCATCAAGTTGATTAATGTGTCGGCGGTACAGAGTCCAAGATTCTGCACCGTAGAACAGGGATGTCTGTACTAATGACTTGTACATATCAATTTTCACCATTAACGAAACATCACGGGTATTCCAATGGTTGTGATAAAGATTAACGAAGGCAAAACTAGCCTCTCCAATCCTGCACTCAATTTCTTTGTCCATTTTAGCATCGTTGGTTACAGTGGAGTCAAAATAGATGAAAGAAGGAACGGCTTTCAAGACTTTTCCCTCAACATAAACAGTGGGATCAACATCTGGGGAATGGTTGCAGATAGGCTGGTGGACAAGTTTCGTTTTTTATGCTAATGGTCAGAACGAAAGCTTTTGATGTACCAGAAAATTTGTTAACGATCATTTGCATATCCTAATGGCTGTGGGCTACAAGTACGCAATCGTCTTCACACACACAAATATGTGTGTGTGTGTGTGTGTGTGTGTGTGTGTGTGTTTTGAACAGTAATAAATATTAAAAAATTAAAAATTTTCAGACAACTGGATTGTATATTAATATTTTTTTGTTTTATTATTTCAGTTAGGTTCCTCGACTAGTTTCGTCCAGCATGACCATGATCAGAAAAAAAATCTCTGCATGTTAGTAGCAGTGAACTAATGATTGTGTCTGAAGAAAGTGAACTTTATCTGTAGTTTTTATTTGTTTTTTTATCGTTAATTTTGCTCAGACCTTGTATTGGTTAAACGGCCTCGTTCAAGATCGAGGCTGGCAGATTCCTGCGTCTCAGAATTCCCTCCTTAGACATTTTGACAGTTTTATTGGTTGCTGGGAAGGCTATATGTGTTTAAGTCTATGTTATCTTTTATTTTATTTTTTTTGTGGGTGGGGTGATGTGATATATATATATATATATATATATATATATATATTTTTTTAAATTTTATTGAATATATATATATATATATATATATATGATTTTTTTTCTTTTCTTTCAGATTTGGACATTTGGGCGTTATTATTTTCCCACATAATTGCCATGGCTTAAAGATGATCCAATAGAAAAAATAAATAAATTTTCACCAATAACACTGATTTATTTACTGCTGACTTTGATCCGTCTTAATGAAACATCCTTATATATATAATCCGTCAATGAAACACCCTTTATATATATATATATATATATATATATATATATATCATTTAATTATAAAACCCCCACAGAAGAATTAAAGCACATAAAAAACACAAGTAGCATGTGAGGAGGGCGATTAAAAAGAAGGTCGCGTTATGTCTCCTAGAGGGACATTGTACACACTGTGTTAGCTCTTAACTTCCTATTTAGAATGCATGGGAAAGTCAAACAAATTACTAACAAAAACGTATACAGTAAAAGTTGACCTTCCATTATCATTCATGTTAGCCATGCACAGAAAAGTAGTTCGAGCAACTGTGATAGAAATGAATGACACGCATCTGAATCATAAAATGCTTGGCCTGTGGGAAGCCCAAACAATATATATATTGAAAAAGCATTCTCTGACATAATTAAAGGAGCCAGTGTTGAATTCGGAACAAGTGGAGATTTATACAATCAGCAACGTTTTAAAGCACAATTGAAACTTGGTCATCAGGTGTACGCGATCTTCTCTTTGCAAATGATGCTGCTCTATTAGCATGCAATCTAGAAGTTATTCAAATTATCCTTGATAAATTCTCTGAAACAGCGAAAGCATTTGGACTCACTATCAACATAAAAAAGACTGAGCTAATGTAGCAGCCAGTACCAGGCAATCCATCTCTTACAAATCCTTCCGTATTTATTGATGGTACGGCATTAAAAACTGTTAAAAAAATGGCCAGATTCAGAATAGCCAAAGCCAGCATTGTTGCAGTTTTTTGTGTATATATATATATAACTAGTGAGCCAGTCAAAATGCCTTGACTCACTTTATAGTCCACCAAAGAAGGTTAACCAATCAGAAGATGTAGAACATTCAATCCGTCGTTTATAAAGGCGGCCATTTTTGTTCACTCTACCTAAATGTCCAGTCCAGCTTGTCAGGCGAAGAGAACCAGAAGGGCGAACTATGCTCTGCTACTTTTATCGAAATATCCACTGCTAACCTGAACAACGCTTTCCTACGGTCTTCGAAATATTCACTGCTAACCTCTGGATTCTATACTCGAAGATGACTGTCATGAAGAATAACAAGCATCGCATTTGGTAAACTTAGACATAGGTTATGAAACACCAAAGACGTGTCTCTCAGAGTAAAGATCGATATATACAGACCAGTCCTTCTCTCAACCATTCTTTATGGTGCTGAAACTTGTACCGCAAGCACATAAATCAACTTGACGCCTTTCACATGCGCTGTCTTCGTGCCATATGTGATATAAAATGGGATGACAGGGTCAAGAATAGTGCAATACTGAAGAAATGTAACATCACAGGCACTGAAACCATTCTAGCGAAGATACAACTTAGGGCTGTTGATGTTGGGAGAATGGATGAGAATAGGCTTTCAACGAAGGTGCTGTATGGACAACTACCAAACTCCAAGCATTCAGTTGGACGTCCACTCTTACGCTACAAAGACAAATTGAAAGACAACGTGAAATGTCAAGCTGTGAAGCAGAGACGACATCAAAATCCTGCTTTAACAAATTTCATCTGTCAGTATGGCTTTGTCGCCCGCAGCAAGGGTAGCCTAGTATCACTCTTAAGAAAGTACAAATGAAATATGTCTTTCCCTTTACCTGATTTTCTGCACTGCTAGCAGGCGTAAGTGTAAAACAAAAGGCATCATCCAATGCTGACCCTCTACCATATATATATATATATATATATATATATATATATATATATTATATATTAGTCTTCTCCGCTCTCCAAGGTCCACTATAGGCATTAGTTTATCCGTGATATACTAACACCTTAATGCAACTGAAAGAATACTAAAAATTACCCATAGAAATGAATTCCAAAAATGAGTTACGCATGGAAATGTTTTATATACATCACCGAAGACCGCTTGGGAATACCAGGTGTTGTGAGGTTGGATGTGTGGATGGTGTAATGTATAACGGCTCAGAATTCTACTTCGGAAAACCGAGTTCCAATTCCTGTCGGGTTTATTATATTCTCTTACGCGCGAATACACTTTGGAAAGATAGGATTCCACATCTTCTCCTTCCCGGTTATGAATTAATTAGTAGGACTCGATCAGTATATTATTATTATCGCCCCCAAAATCTTACAATGTAAAAATATTTTCTGGCTTTAAATAACCTGCAAAAGGTTGATAAGCCATAAAAACAAATTAATCAATTAATTAATAACATCACTGAAGTATACAAATATTATACAAAATGCTACACACACAGATACTTACATGTGTGTGTGTGTGTGTGTGTGTGTGTGTGTGTGTGTGTGCTCGCGCGCGTGTGTGTACATAAACCGAAGATGTTACTTAACCAAAGATCAGAAATCCTTAACGGGTGTAAACATAAGAAATCATGCTTACTGGAATAAAAGAATTGTAATTAATTTTAATTTTTTTTCTTTTTTAACATCGTGTGGTTTTATGCTAATTTTAGTTTTTAATGTTTGTTTTTACCAATAAATAAATATATTCCTTCGTCATATCTTCTTCAGCCAGTTCACCGTGAAGATCCATTTTAGGTGAAACCTAGGTAGGTAGTTTCAGGCTCACTGGGATTTCTTATTCTCTGCTCTACTTACTTAGTGTATTGAGCACTTTACGTTTTTTCCTATTTTACTCCATTGTTTTTTGTTTGTTTTTTTCTTTTGGTTTGGCCAAATACGGTGTTGGGCAATTTTTTTCGAACTGCTCAGATGTTTTTAGTCTTTTTTTTTTTTCCAATTTTTTTCTCCAGATATCAGTTTGCTTGCAAATTGTATTATCCGGGATTTTTTTTAATACCAGTCGAGTATAGCTATTAAAATAAACATAATATATAAGGAGAGTTTTGTACTTGTTGAAACGTGTTGTTCTTAAAAGGATTGTTTATCGCACATCGTCGCTGCTGGCGAGGGTGTCTGGCTGGAACGGCGGCAGATGGCGAGATGGAGATGCGGCTGCTGCTGCTGACTGACTGGCTGGAACTGCTGCTGATGGCGGGAGCCGTGGATCGACTGTCTGCTGCTTGAACAGATACTACACTTTGATCCTAGTCTTTATTTAACATGAAATACACGTTTGTGGTGCAAGACCGAAGGGGAAGTAGAGAAAGACTGATTGTCACTGATTAAAGTTAGCTAATCTGATTCACGACCCATTGATTCTTACATTTCACCATAAGAATGTATCCTTCTTCACCCAAAGCATCGTTTACCAAAATATCATATATTTGCAGGGATCCTACTTAGAAAAAAACCCATGGTAAAATGTTCGATATCTACAATTGTGATTTTTTTTTCTTTTTTTATCCTAGTCATCTTGTCCGAAGAATGGTTATTTACCCCAGTGGCAGACTGAAAAAATATTGATTTTTAATTTTAGAATTTTAGAATTGGTTCCTGTTCATAATATCGATACGGTTTTAAAAATATCGTTTCTTTTGACATTTTTTTAACAGAATTAGCTGAACTTAGCTATTGTGCTTACGAAAACAAACTTTTTTTTTTTTTAAGCATTCAACCCCAAGCAAGGCGGGAAGCCACTAGCACGCAAAGGGTTTCAGAGTAGCAGCGAGAAGAAAGAGGAGTGATAGAGGAAAGGATGAAGAGACGGTTAGGGGATAAATCAGGGTATCTGGAGACGTCGATTGACGTTACATTTGAATAGTTGGAGATTAGTTATCAGGAAAACAAGAAATGGGGAGGGAGTTCCACAGGCGAGAAATGCGAGACATGAAGCTATTGGAGTAGAAGAGACGGCTACATTTAACAGTTTCGACAGTGAAAGGGTGAGAGCGAGATGCCAGCCTAGTTATGAAGTCTGGGAACCAGCGAAAGCAGCTCATCGGAGGTATTTGTAAAAAAGACAGAGGGGAGCAACGGCACGTCGGTGAGAAAGCGGCTGCAGACGAGATGCCAGATCAGGGCCAATTACATTGCATTGCGTATCCGTCTTTGGATTTTATCAAGGACCCTGAGACAATTAGAAGGGGCTCCAGACCATATATGGCAGCAATACTCCATGCAAAGGTGAATGGTTGATTTGTAGATTTGAAGGATCGACTCCGGTGAGAAAAATTTCCTGGCGCAGCATAGGGAGCCAACTTTCCTAGCGGTGGACGAAGCTATTGACTCAATGTATTCGTTCCATCTCAGGTCAGCGGATAATGTGAGACCGAGCAGTCGCAAAGAGGTGCTTTCATGGAGAGCAGTTTTGTTTTTGACGCATTAAAGGATATTTTAAAATTAAAAAAATCAAAGTTTAAAAAAATTCAGAATTAATAATTAATTACATACTGATATTATTGACGTAAAGCACGGTTTCAAACTTGACATGTGCAGATAAAAAAAAAACTATATCCAGAAAAGTCTGTAAAAAGTCAGGGGTCGATTTTTTTGTAAACTGAGAAAAAATCAGTTAATAAAGTTAAAGAAAGTCAATATTTTTCGAATTTGATAATTGCTTGCATAAAAATGAATGCTAATCTACAAAAATTATTCCCTGGAAAACTGTCCCTATTTTGTTACGAACGGACCAGTATATTAAAGAAGTACCAAGGAGAAATCATTTTGAATGCGAATTTATGGAGTTTTTTTTTGTTTTTTTTTTTCTTATTACGGATTTTGAGTTTTGAATTTTGACTGTGTCGAGAAATGTCTCAAACTTGTTTTAAGTTGGAAGTAAGTACGTTGATTTATTTTTTTATTTTTTTTTTTTTCAACATTTAAAATAAAATATTTTTATACTCCGACTCACTCAGAGATTTGATTGAAAGAAAGATGTGTGTCTGAGTGAGTGAGTGAATGAGTGAGAGATGTGTAGTAAAGAATGAAATAGAGAGACGCTTCTATAACACTTCGCATTGTCGTACTTATCAAGGTGAAGGCTTCTTTAGACTTGTCGTACCAAGGTGAAATGCTGGAATCTTCCGTTTTTAAGCGCAAATTAACGTAAAAAAATAAATAATATATAACAATGTTTAGAAAAAATAGTACAACTTCAGTTTATACAAAAAGGCAGATTTTTATCATTAGCAAAAATGTTCAGATTATGATTTTTTACCCTTTTTTTGCATGACGTTCGGTGCTCTCTTTTTGTCTCATAAGAGTTCTGTTAAATAAAAACACTTAAAAGCACTTAACAGTAACACTAAACAGTAACACGTGTAAGAGCTGTCGACAGGGGCAAGAGATTTTCATCAGTAGTAGCAATCCTACAATTAAGAGAGGATTAGTCACATAAGCTAGCATCTTTTTATTTCCTCTATAGACACAATCCCAACAAAAAAGTAATATAAATGATTATAATTTAAAGCGCACTCGAAAGGACTTGGTGGTATTTAAATTAATTACAAATATAACATTAAACCAGAGATGTGCAGGTAACTTAACCAATCAAATCCATATGTTGAGGTCATGTGATTAAAAACATTACATTTATAAACAAAGAATATATATATATATATATCCGAAAGCATAACAAATAAAAAAAGAGAAAATGTAAGAAACTATGCTTTGTTTGAGATTATTTGTATTTAAAAAAAAAGAAGCGATAACTTCTTGAGAAGTGATTAAATGTTGGTTTTTTGTTTATATTTTTAACTGTGGACGGTAATGTTTGGAGAAATTCAGTGGTCATGTGATCTAAATAATGGAATCTGATTGGTCTTCCCCTACTTTCCAAATGAAAACATTGTTTCTCTGCTCGAGAATCCCTTTTCAACGCGATTCTCAAACGGATAAGCGTAAACAAAATTATAAGAAATTATACATATATTGATAATAATATCGTTTCCATTCAAAAGCATAGTGGCTGTTTTTCGTTATTATCAAATTATTTTTACAGTTCTTAAAAATTCTTGATAAAATTTAAATATTTTTCAACGTATTATTTGACATTTCTTTTTCTTTGTAAAAATCTCTAACAAAATATCCATCTGTGATGAAATAATTACAAAACAATTACATAGAAAATAAAATATTTCTTAAAAACTGCTTCCTTTTCCTTCCTCTCCATCCTTTTTTTTTTATCTATAGTCTTTTGTTTCTCCCCCCATCTTGTACGCTTTTCCTCCCGCTCCTCCTCCCTTTGTGACACATTTGTTTTACCCTCTCTAATTATTCATAATTTTTCTTTCCCCACTACCTTTCATATTCTACTCTATTTCTCTTTCGCTCGGAATCTATAACAAATCTACTGAGTATAAAAAGCTCAATCTGGTCGCCTCTTTTTTTCTGCAATTCATTACTTCGGTGCTGCTTGTGGATTCTTTTGGGGGTTTTGCTTTGTAAGCATATAAACTGTGGAAAAATATATTCAGCAAACTATATTTGGATTCCTTGGAGAGAGTGAAAGAAAAAAAAGTGAATTTAAAAATTTTTCTATGGTTTTTGTCTTCCAGCAACACTGACTCGATCTCATTCAAATTTAATTTTCACAACTAAGGTATGATTTTTTTTTTTTTTTTTTTACATTTATTTATTATTTTTGTTTAATATGCGCTATTTTATCTTTAGCTCATTATACAGGACGCATTCCTATATTTTTGCAAACTAGATTTAAAAAAATTAACTTAAAAAAAATTGTTTTAATTTGTCCACTCTGTTAAACAACAAAAAATAGAACCTTACCATTTTTTTTCTCAGACTTGGTTAATAATTAAAATAAACTGACCAAAATGGTCTTAAAGAAAAAAGGCCGCTTTCCACAAGTGAACTAAAAACTTTTTACCCCGAAACTAGAAACCTAGGTTCTCGACTCTCTTTGCTGAAATCTTTTTAGTAAACAAATTTTGTATTTTATTTTAAAGGGTAAAAAAAAAAAAAAATCTACTTAATTTTTTTGAGCCCCCCCCCCAACCCCAATTTTAATTATTCATATTGATTTAAATTTAGAAACCAATTTATTTCCTACCTAAACTAAAAAAAAAAAAAAAAAAAAAATGTGTAAAAGAAGACCTTGTTAATGTTATATTGGTCCTCCTCACCTTGTTTTTCTTTCTTCCAAATCTTTGCTGACGATGCCTTCAAATTGTGCGATTTCGTTACTTTATTTCTCTTTTCTTTCTACATTTTACATGAAAAAATATATTGACCGATATTTCTCCTTTTTTTTTTCTTCATATCTTAAAAAAAATTAGAATTTTTAGTACATTTTTACTAGTTTTCACCTCGACTACAACGTACTAAAAATACAAACAATAATAAAAAAAAAAAAACAATTGTCCCTAGCAGTCACTTGAAATTCCGTTTTTTAATCTTATTTGTAGAAATTTTTGTTGCAAGTCGATTTTGAAAACCCTTTTTTTTCTTTGTATGCATCTACCAAGAAAGCTTGCTTGTAAAATCTGATACGTTGAAAGAAAGCGAACCATTTTTAGTTTGTTTATAAACATCCGTTGTTTATGACACGTGAACGTAACTGATTTAAAAAGAAAACGAAAAGACAGCCTTTTCGCATAGCAATTTTTCGTAATTGCTTGCAAATTAAGATCATTTCAAATTATGTAGGTTTGTTTTATGTTTTTCTTTTCTTTTTTTTAAGAATGTAATTTTAATTGAATTTAAATGCATTATTTGACTATTGGCAATTAACTGTTGTATCCACTTGTAAGGGATTTGCTAAGTCTCCGTATAACAAATTACTCGGAAAATGACCATTGGTAGTAAAAAGAAGGAAAAAAAATGTCCTCAATTAAGTATTGATTAAATGCAGAAATCTACATTTATTTATTTCTGATTGTAGCAAGATTTAAAAACATTCGATTAGTAGGTCGAAAAACAAAGCCATACAGGTAAGTAAATCAGTCTGGTAATTGATATCTCTACTAGACAAAAAAAAAATGGCAAATCTAGATTTTTACACTCAAAACATGGTTTGACTTGTTTTTTGTTCTTTTTTTAAATTAAAAGAACCCGTCGGTTTCAGAAATGTGGACACGTTTTATTTACCAAAATAACGTCTTGTATATTTTTATTTTTATAATCGGAATCATGTCTCTCTTTCTACTACTCACTCGTGCGTACAAACCTTTTAAACGAAAACTGGTTTTTCATTGTGATTGTTCCGTATTTTGATTACGAATGTCTTTTACCAACATTTTATCAATTTAATAAAAGAAAATTAAATTCCTTTTTTATCTTTACGGAAATTGATATTAAGAAAATTTACTTCACTGACATTTTTTTATACAATAAATGCAACGGAAGTTTTTTTACATTTCATTTACCTTTTTTTTTCTCTTTAGTAAAACGATAATTTTGAATTCTTTTCTCTTTTTCTGAGTAAATGGCATTCGGCAACAAGTGTAAAACGTTTAATATTTTTGTCTAAATTAAGTTTTAGGAATATCAGTCTCTGTGGTATAATTGAAGGATTTTAAAAATAATTTGTTACTTGAATTATGGCTTAACACAACAGTAACACTAACAGGATTATTTTAAAAGTAAAAAAAAAAAAACCCATTGATTGCTAATTTACTCGTATACTCGCATTTTTACCTAGTACTGATTAAGTCAAGATTAGAGGTACTTACCTCAAATTTTGCAAGGTTAACACTAGCTGCAATTAGTACTAAGATTTCTCAAAAAAAAACAAAAAAAAACTACCCTTCCACAGTAATCTGAATCATCACTCGCATCTTTAAAACTACAACACTGAATTTTTTTTTTTTAAACTAAAGTTGTATAAAATTTCAATTTCATCAATATGGAATTTTAAAGATTTAGATTAGAAAAAATCTGGGATTTTTTTTTTTAAAGCTTCGGTTTAAAACTGGACTATTTCAAAACTTGCAATCTTGGAAGCGTTAGATTTATGCTGTTAGAGACTTTCCTTTATCTTTATTTACACGTCAATGTTTTCACAAAACTGGCATTATTGTCATTAAACACCTTATGAATGTTAAAATTTTCAGACCATGCTAATTGAAGCCTTTTTTTAATTACAATAATTTAAATGAAATCTTGTGCAACTTTATAGTTGTTCATAAATAAATTCAATAGTAAATAGGGTTGACTATCATCCGGTTCACACTCTCCTCCCAGATCTTTTGGTAGTAATAAACATTATCATCATTATCATGACTGAAAGTATAACAAGATAACACTTAAATTTACATAGAAACTTTACTGATACCTCCTTTATTGCTTGCGTCTTGATGGCAGTGTTTGCTTGATGAAAAACTCCTGGCTTCCTTGTACTGGACTTGCTAGTCTTAGCAGAGCTTTTGTATTTTTTTGTAAATGGATTAATTTACAGCTGCACTTTGAATGCACATAAGTTTTAAATACTTTCCATCATTCCTATAAGTAATGGAACATTTGGTTTAACTCTCAATCTACAAAATGATCCTTCTAAATTCAATTAAGAGGCCTAAAATTTCTTTTTTTGTTTTTTTTCTTTAGGTTCTAAAAATGAAGTATCCAAAGGCTACAAAAGAAACTCCTGCTGAAAATTCTGAGCATGACTTCTCAGAATACATGTGGATGGCAGAAGAAGGTGTTGAAAATTTTGACAGACAGGTATAGAACACTCTAAATATTTTAAATCTTAATCTTCCAAAATTCAGTGTAATTAAATCTGATTGGAACCCCCTTTGTATAGGGTTTAAAATAAGGACTTGTAATGTTGACAATTTTTACATGCCTATATTTTATCTGGATGTTTGGACAGTGTAATGGATATCAGTGTAGAAAATAGTCTTTACAAATCATTAAAGTTCCAAACTCGTCTGTTGCCTTCAATTCTACATTCATGCCTTTAGAAAAGGCATAAATCTATCCCCCACCACCTAGCCTTGGGTGGTAGCCAGTCTAAGGAAAACTCAGAATTTCAAAGCATGGAGCAGGCAGTTAGAAAGTACTCCATTATCTTTCTCATGGTAATTCAGATAAAGAAAAAAATCAGCCTGGAGTCATGATTGCTTATACCTTGACTGGAAATGGCATTAAAAAATATTTTAAACATCAAAATGTCTCTTAAGCTTGTTTAAAGCACTTGATTAGTTCTTTTTCTGAAATTATTAGTAAAACTTAAATCATTAAATGGAAATATTTTGAATTTTCTTTTTGCTTCTCAAATTAGCCGAGAATTAAAGCATCTCTTTACTGTTAATGTGCTTTTAATAGTACGTCTCCTGGACTGTTATGTAATATCAGTTCTCCTATATGGCAGTGAATGCTAGAGAATCAAAGATGAAGAGACTTGAAGAAAGAAATGTGGTCTTACAGAAGGATGCTGAGAATACCATGGACTGAACATGTGAGCAACAACAGTTTTAGAGAAAATGAAAACAAAGAGCATACTTAGAATCAGACAATTAACATTTCTGGGGCACATAGTGACAAAAGAATTTAAGAGGGACAGGAAAGTAGCAAATAACCTATCTAATGAGCTTGTGTAAATGGTTGGCAGACCAGGGATTAGGAGAGATAGAAAAAATGTCAAAGCTTTTAAAAAGCTACAAAGGGAATTTGTAGAGAAACATTATTGCTTACACCCTGAAGGGACATGGCATATATCTGTTGGTTCAGGACTGTAGTAACAATTGTCACATTTACATTGCCATGACATGAGGAAAGTCATGGGCCACTTCACCCACTGTCATAAATGTCATCAACTTGATATGCATATGAATTTCTAAAGTTAAATGAACCAAACAGTTTGTGTAATCTTTACTTTCTAGTGCAACGATTTTGAATCAGGTGAAGATAATTGAAATGTCATGAAGCAAAAGTTGGTGATATTACCAAAAAAACATCAAGGAATTCTATCTTGGTCACCCTGTGACAGGCTGATGTTAGGAGCATTTTGGAAAGGAAAGATTAATCACTCTTTGAAATTGAAAGAGATAAAAGTTTGTTATAAATTTGAAACCCAAAAATAATGATTAGGTCATGGATGAAAGCTGCATTACTAGTGAAGTGACCATGTAAATTTTTTTTTACCATTAGAAGGCTTAAGTGCCTCTTGAGGTAGTTACTATATAGGGATGTTGTAAGGGCATATCAGGAAGCAAAGGTTGCATATCATGAGGATATGTAGGATAAGTAATGGTTAACCATTTGACTTGTTGAAGTTTAGATTGTAGTGGTCAGCTATGCATCCTCTTGAGTCAATTCCAACAGATCTGGGCAGAAAGATGAGTGGAATGAGTAAGAGTTAAATCCATGTATGTGGCATGGCAGGTCCTAGCTGCAAAGGTATGAAATGGTGGAACCAAGGAATGTAGTTCACCTGAACATCTACCATGAAAATAGCAAAGTATAATAAAGGTGTTAAAAATGTCATTAAAAAAAAAACTACAAAAAGGACCTATAGGGTAATGAGAAGTATACTGACATTTCATGATGAATGAAAAATGGTAGATTTCTAATGCCAAGTGCCCAACAAAAAGTTGATATTAGAAACCACCTATGATGTACAACAATTTATTCTCTAATGATAGTCTTGTAGCTCAGGACTTTCAACAGTGCAAGAAAGATAAAAATTGAATATGAAAATCCAAAATAAGCTACCTTTACAAAGGTCCTATTTGTTACCAAGTATACTGAAAAGTAAAATATTTCATGAGGGTGCATTTTTACCATACATCACTCCAAAAAAGCATGTATTTTTTTTTTAATACACCCTTAGTAGGGAGCATACATATGTAATGAAGGGGTCCCAAATTCTCTTACCCCAGAGTCCTTTTAAAGCCTATCACATGCAACAAGTTTCTGACTGAGGGAAATTTAGAATTAGTCCCATCTTATTTTCAGTTGAGGCATTAGTTCATACTAAAAGAACCATACAGATGGCTTTTAATATCCCCAAATATATCTTTTAATACTACTTTTCTTATGACTCACAACTTCTCATAGCCTATTTTCACTATCACCATGCATTCAGATTCATATCTCAATTTGTATTATGAATAGTCATCAAACATTGTCAAGCACTTGATGTTTAGTAACAATTAAACAATTTCCCTTGCCTAAGTAGGTTTTTATTTGTTTGTCATTGTACTTAATATTAAATGTCTAAATTCATTTGAAAAATACTTAAATACATGAAATAGTTACTCATTAAATTATAATCTGTTCTGGCTAATATATTTGAATAACTTTTCCATTTTTAATATTAAATTTACTAGCAGAATTCCTGCCTTATGGCCAGAGATTGTAAATAATTCAACTTTAAAATTCCTGTATATTTTCACATAGACATCTGTTAATTTTTTTTTCATTATTCTAAGTCCACTTTAATTTTCTCCTAGATATAGCCATAGAGCTGATCATGAAACATTTGAATTTCTTAATATTTGTATTAATAATAATTGGAATACAATCAAAGCCAGGATAGACAGATCAGATGTGTGGGCAAGCTGAGGTTGAGGTTACTCACTGAATGTCCCAAGTTGGCACAGAAGATAAGTGATGACATGATTGGATTGGTAAGAAAATCCATTCAGATGTATGTTGCAATTTTTGTCTTCAGTGTAAAAGGGAAGTGGTATGAACAGTGATCAAAGAAATAGAAAATAATGGTCCAAAGATATCTGATTTCTCTGTTCAGATCATGCCATTGAAGCTTGAAGACTTATTGTTATAGATAAGGAAATTAACAATTTTCAAATACTTTTACTTACAGTCTGACATTTATGCTTGAAAAAAGCAGCTTGTAAAACAAACAAGCACATTCAAATAAGTCACACATTTTTGCAGTACAAGAGCAGGTCATTAGAATGAATGCAATCAAGGCCAGGATAAACAGATCATAAAAAGAAAGCAAATACAGTATGTTGGCAAGCTGATGACAGTTGAGCACATATTCACTGAATTGACACAGGGGTTAAGTGACAACATGATTGGATTTGTTAGAGAATCCATTGGGAAGTATGTTGTAGGTTTTTGCGTCAGTGTAAGAGAAGTGGTGTGAACATCAGCTAGAGGCAGTGGTAGAAAACAAGTCCAAAGATGAGATTTCTCTGTCCAGACAGATCATGCCATTGTATCATAAGACCTGACTTTCTTATAGATAAGAGAATAGTAAATGTCAAATTGATTTTGCTGTTCTTTGATACAAAAGAAACTGAAAATATAGAAAAATAGCAGGATCTAGCTAGGGAGATGAAAAGAGGCTATGGAACATGAAAATGTAGAACTAATTTCTTGGAACACCACCTAGAAAATTGAAATGAATGTTGACCTCCCAGAAAACTCATCTCTGAGAATTCTCTGAAAAGTTTAGTTTTGAGTAGTCTTGTTGATACCATTCCTCAAGAACAGAATTTCCATTGACTGCCAATGTGACCTATAAAAACAAATTCAAGACTTTTTTTTTTTTTTTGTTTAAATAATTCCATAAATTTTTAAAATCTAATTTTGACTTGATTAATGCCATAGTTTTCAGCTCTGCTCAACTAATTTCTAATGTAAAATGTTAGACAGCAATGATTAGCAATGATAATTGCAGAAAGTAATATAAATTGCTTGGCTTGAAAGTATAAAATTCTATCAATTTTTATTTTCTAAATTTATTTACCGTGTTTAGGTTTGTTTTTATTTAAGCCAGACTTATTTTTTTAATGTAAATATTTTTCTAACTTACAACTGAATTTTGAGAAGTCCAGATATAAATTCTTTATATGCAAATAATAGGTACCTCCAATTTTGATACTTTGGTTTAAAATTATTTTTTTATAAATGAAAAAAAACTTTCTTGAAGCTTTCAATTTAGCTTTAAATGAAAGCTAAATGATTAAATTTACTATTTCCAGTAAGCAAAATACTCTATATTTAAAATAGAAATTCTTTTGATTGGAATCTCAACTTTTTGGTCACTTTCAGAAAATAAACCACTTTTTACACAGTTGTAAATCCTGAAAGTTTCATTAAAATCTGACAATTGATTCTTACAAAAATTTCCAAATCAATGTTTTTTGGGTTTTTTTAACACTTGAAAAATGGTGCTGACATGACAATATTAACCAAAATTTGAAACATGCTAGAAAAGATAAAATATTAATAAAATAAAAATATACTTAAACATTTTGAGAAAACTGTTTTTTAAGTTTGAAACCTTTTCATCATGCTATGCTGTTTTTTCTTCAGTGACAAAATGTAGGTCTTTATACAAATATAACTGAAGTATTGCTTTAATATGAATTAATTTGAATTAAAATAAAAAAAGCAAAGTAAATATTACTGCTTAAATGCCTTTTCTTTTTTTTTTCTTTTTTTTTTTTAAATTATACTGTTAGTAAGTTCATTACACGTCAGCAGTGCAGGTTGGATTTTGTTCTACTGTAAAGTGGGGGCACAAAGATAAAAATTTAGCCTTACACAAATTTGTAAAAGATAGTCTTTTTTGACATAATCTGAGACTTGTTGCTAATTTTTCAGTTTCATTTAGCTTATGTGCTTATTTCTTTATTTTGTTAGGTTGAAAATGAATTGTGGGAAGAAATGTTCATTGAAGCCTGTTTTGAAGAAATGTTGGCTGAGGAAGAGCAGTGGTTCTATCCTGAACAAAACTCTGAATTAGCAGACATGTTACAAGGCATTCACTTGAGTGAGGAATTCACAGAGGAAAGGGTAAGTTTTTGCTAGAACTTTCATATCAGCTCATTACTGAGTAGAGGTGATATGTTAATTACAAAATCATAACAACTTGGAAAATTGCTATATTTTAGTTTCTTATCAGCATTTAGATCCTAACTTGATATTTTAAAGTTTAATGGAGAATATATCAGCTAATTAAATAAATCGGTGAATGTCTTTCCAACTGTTGTGAGAATGCTGGTCGTGTTTAGGTAGAAAATACACATTTCCTAGTATATTTTTCCCACAACAATTATTGCAGACTCAAATGTGAGTCTGGGTAATAAATGAATAAAGTAACAACAAAGTTATATACAAATGTATCTTTACCAAAATTTATACATAGGCAATAAAAGATTGTTGCAGGTGGAAAAACAATGAATATGAAAAAACATTTAAACTAGAAAATGTTTGTGCATGAAGTTTGTGTAGAAGTCAGAAAAATAATTGAAAGTGATAAATGTGCAATGCTCCCCTTTGACATTTGTACCTCATGCGAACTACATTTTAGTGTTTCAGCAAAATAGAAAAGAGGATGACAGTCATTCCCTAGTCTTAAGCAGCATCCCCTAGGGATGTTTTTTAGTAGAGTATTTGGGTTAACCCACTCTGGTCAATCATTCCTAAAACTGGCAACTATACAATGATAGGGTTCCTTGGATTGAAAACCATTTCAATCCAATTGCTGTAGTTCGGAATAAAACTTTATATTTACCAATTACTGTAGACTTCTTTCCAGAGAAAAAAAAAAAAATATTAAAAGGATTTTTTTTTCAGGTAGAGTTGAAGAGAGGATGGCACCTCTGAATACAGTGTAAGGTGCATATGAAAACAAAACCCTAAACTGATATGAAATTTGGCAGGACATTTTTTATATTAACATAAAAACAATAGAACAAAATACAAGGTTTACAAATAAGTTTGCACAAAATTTTTCAAGGCAAGATAGCTAGTTCAAAATATTGAATTATGGCTCATAAAACAGATCTGTTAAATCTTATCAACTTTCAACATTGGAAAAATCTCTCCAATTCCTTTAAAAGTACAAAGCAAAATACAGATTCTTTCAAAGAGAAGGCTTTGACCAATTCACCTGAGTCTCTGGGACTTTTTTTTTTCTTTTTTTATTTACACAGTTCAGTTATTAATTTAAGACAAATTTCACTTTCCTGTTTCTTTCCTTGTTTGCTTCTTGCTTATGAAAGCCTAGTTCATCTACTGGTGACAGCCAAAATTCCTTGTTCTTCTGAAATATTTAAGCGTGAGGTCCTGAAATCCTCTGAACCTCAAATTGGCTCTAGACATCCGAATTCTAAATTTGTGTGAGAAAATTACCCATATATATATATATATATATATATATATATATATATATCCTAGAAGAAACCTCAACAGAATGCAGAAAGCACTGGAGGGCCGTTTCGTCCTATATTTGGGACTCATCAGCAGTGTACATCCACTACTGAGAATTGAAACCCTGACAGCTAATTAGATTCAATATAGCGCCACGCAATCACATATTCTATGGTGGAACTCATCCAAGTTTCCCTTACCCATAGGACTGTGCTCCCACAAGCCATGACTACTATCCCCAAGCTGCTCCATCCAGAGCATTAGAAGCTGGTTCAAGCAAGGATATACAAGTGTTAGAAATTATTAGGATTTGAGATAATTATAATTCGAGTCTAGAAGAAACCTCAATAGGCCTCAGTGGTGAAGTTTGCGAATTAAAAAAAATTATATATAATTTTGTGTCAAAATGCAGATTTTGTAATTTAAAATTAAATCTTAAATTGTCTGCCTTTTCAAACCATTTTAAGTTTAATAAACGTTTTACATCAAATTTTTTTTTTTTTTTTATTTTTTTTTTTTTAATACTAACCATCAGGGTTTCTTTTATGTTAAAACCTTTCTCTTAAAAGCAAAACCTAGTCCTATTATATTTGTCTTCACTTTTTAATCATTTATTTCTTATAAATTTTCATATTCTCTCAAGAGCAATAAACAAATGTTTATTTGATTTTTAAATTTTTTACCTTTTTATTTTGCATTAGTTTCATTAAAAAAAAATTTATCCACTTTAACAGGCTCAAAAATATTTTAGTATTAAGTTTGAAAACTAGTCTTCATATTTTTATAGACTTGATTAATCTTCTTTGAGTATTTGCTTGTCTTAAATTGAGATTGAAAAATCTGTCTGACACAGATGAATGTCTTCCTTTTTGAGGAAGGTACCATTGCAGGTCTTGGTACCAATTGTATACACTTCTCAGATGTAATATAAAATTTTGGTTGTTCAAAAATGACTACCATTTTGTAATTAAAGCTACTCTTAGTACTTCTTTAAGTAGGTAAGATGAAAGTAACTTTATCATTTTAGAAAATTCTGTCTTGTATTCCTGACATTTATACTTCTTGCATGAAAGTCTTGGGAATTAATTGCATATCTAATCTTTTTTTTTTTTCTCTTTGCAGATAAAAAATAGCCTGTTGAATCCAAATGCACCTGAATTTATTCCAAGATGGTGTAAGAATACTTCAGTGACTAATTAACAATTCCTCCTTCCTGGTTACTAATTGTATTTTAGTTAGAATTCTGCTCTTGTCTACAAATGTTCAATCTAAAAACTTTAGTCTTTCATGAATGGGCAAGAATTAGAAAGTCCAAAACAAAAACAAACTTGTGTAAGCTATGCATTCAGTTCTGCCCATGTTTAATCACATGAAATTCTCAACTTTTAACCATCTTCCCATTCTCTTAATTTAATAAATGTTTTTTTTTTTTTTTTTTCTCTGGTTGTTGGCGACCATTTTGGTATGAATTAAATATTTCTGGTAGTTCTCTTGTCCTCTACATATTGTACTTTTCCATGTAAGTTGAAAGATAGTCCCTTTGACTACTTTCACTTGATACTTGGCCATTAAAACACTTTTTTGATCTCATTTGAATATTGGACTTCAGCCCCTTGCCACAGTTTCTATTTCAGGATTTTAGAAATTGTATAGACTTTAATTGTAATTTCATTTTTGACTTAATTAGTTTTGTCAGAGGCGTTAGCATAAATTTACCATTTTATTGTACTGGAATGATTTACTGTTAATCTTAAATTAAGGGCCTATATTTTCCTAGGATTGTCATTGTCTTCCTGGCACTGTAAAAAAAAAAAAAAAAAAAAAAAAAACACAATTGTTATTGATTTTAGTAGTCTTAATTTATTGTAAGACCGACTTAAAACTAAATTTCTCTTGATACTGTAACTCTGTACTAAAGTCTGCCCAATGACTTCCTCGGAGTAATTTGATATTTTTGACTTAAACTCCTAAGCTTAAACCAGATGGCTCGACTTTCTTTTCGCTTACTCTTTAAGTTTAAAGTGTTCTTGGGTTTTAACAGGATGCTTTTTAACATTGTCAAAGTAGAGCCACATCACCTTTTTGGTTAAGCATTCTAACTTGATGATGCAGTTTTCATCTCGAAAATAGGTACTAATTTCAACTCTTGTGAATATGGAGTTGATCAAATTCTGGAGCTGACTAGTACAATTACTGTTGAATTTTAGTCATTTTCTGCCTTGACACTGGGCCAGAAGATGGTTAGTCTGTCCTACACTTGGCTTGCATTTCCACTGACTGCTCCTCCTTTTTGTTAGGAAATGTTGGGTCTTTTCAAGTTTTTTAAAGGCTGCTTTTGGCACACTACCTCAATTTTCATGTTTTGCTACATGAAATCTTGTAAAAAGTTCATTGTTACTGTAAAAGGATTTTTTACATACATTTTCATTCCAGTAATGTTCAAATTCAATTCTCCGCTAAGTCCTCACTGAAATTTTAATGTTTTACCTTACTGATACAAGTGAAGTTTATGGCATGTGAGCTTTTGTTCCTATACTTAGAAGTATAGAAAAGCTAGAACAGGGATTTCTTTTTCTCGACAGTTAAAGAAATAACTGATCCATTTGTTCCAACAGAACTTTCCAAATGTACAAAGTGAATAATAAAAAAAAAAAATTTATAAATTGAAATTTGTCACTTCATTGTTTCTCCTGAAATTTTCAAAAATGTCTAAACTCTGTACAGTTTTCTCTGATCAATGATTAAAAATGAGTGAATAAATCTTGTAGGTTTTCAAGAGGACCATACTACTACAAATCTTATGGACTGGTGTTACAGAATCACAAAGAACTTTACTGAATTGAAACCACATCACTTGTGGACTTCCAGTAACAGTAACTAAACTGGATTGCGCATGTAACTTGAAGAGGAAATGGTATAATCAAAATGTCTAAAAGTACATGAAAGAAAAGGTTAGGAAGAAAGCCCCTGACAGAACTGTTTAGACACTGACTGCCAAATGTTTCCATATAACGAAACGGCTAGTATTACTTCTATCATTATAGAACTATACTAATTTAGCCTTTTATTCTAATGCTTATAAGAATTACTAAATGAACCTGCTTGATAAATGGAGGATTCCCCCCCCCTCCTTCTGGGGAGGGGTATTTTCTTGAGCTTGTTTTTGCTTTATTTTTAGTATATGATTAATTTCAACATATGCATACATTAATACATATTAAACTTAATATTTTTGAACAATGATACTCCTTGGAACATCTTATGCACAGTGGAGTTGCAAATTCTTTGTACCAATTTGTCACCGTTTCTCAAGTGTACCTGCAGACATAGCATGGTCTTTGCTTTCTTCTTCCAGCTTTATTTGCAGGCAAATATTCCAGGAAATACCTCGTAAATCCTAGAATTGTCATTTAGGCTAAAATCATGAATGATGCCCATATCATTGGAAAAAGTTTAAATCCTCAATTGATGACTGCAGTTTAAGGGTTAAATGATTTAAAGGCTTAAATTTCATTTGACTTTAAAGAATGTACTTATTGGATTATTTTGGACAGCTTTTAATTTACCGATACTTTTATGATAAACTATGAAACGAAGACTTTATGGACTTAGCTAAGAAATGTCAGTAGTTAAACCTACATTTATTGGCAGGAAAAAACTGGAAGGATTTTTGTTGCTTATGCAGCAAATTCTAAAATATCTTGATTTTCTTATGTAGAATGAATCGGCCAAATCAAAAGGAAGTATCTTCAGTTCTGGCAACTCTTGGAATGAGGTTTGAAATTTTAGACTATACATGTAAACAATTGTCTCTTTTTATTGTTTTGATAATTACTCAAATATCAATCCTTGACAAATCTGTTTACTGTTTATGCACAGAACTAGATACCCTTTATAACAAGACTCTTGAATAAAACAGCTTCAAATTAAAAAATTTTCCATTTGTTGGGAATCTCTGCCATGGGTCAAATAACATGGCAGATTGGAATCTTGCTATGACTTGCAGCCAGTTTACAAGTAACTCTGAATGCTAAATTGTGTTGTACTGGCAGGGTACATATATAGGTTCACTCAGAATAGTTACAGTGCAAACTACAAGTTGGCTCTGTCAAAACACGAATGGACTGTGAGAGATATATATATATATGTGTGTGTGTGCTTGAAAACTAACACATATTGAAGATGAGAAATTACATTGACTAATAACATTTTTTATTTTATTACTACTACTAGCAAAAAGCCACTAAAATGTAAGGGGTTACTGAATAAGAGGATGAGGGGAAAAAACATCAGGGAAAGTGAACAGGAATTAAGACCTCAGGTGCATTTAAATTTTTTGAAGATCAAACTTGACTAGAAAGCAAGTAGCTGGAAGACTTCTACAAGCTAGAAGTATGAGAAGAATCTGTTAGTGTAGAACTTTGCTTATATCTGTAAAATGATATCTGGTCACCAATTTAGGAGTATGCTTAAATTCATAAAGTTTATGCACCAAAGAGAAAGCTCCATCGGAATAATTACCATGAAAATATAAAAAAAGGCACAGAAGCTATACTATAGTAGTGGGGAAAGTGACTGAATATGCCAGGTCAGGACTTGATAACATTGCAGATTTCTTTGTATTTTATCAAGAATGTTTAAATATATAGTACTGCCAGACCAGATGTGATGGCAATATTCAACACCTGGATGAATGGTAGACTTATAAATTTGTAAGATTCTGGCATGAAAAATTCTCTACCAACTTTCCTCACAGCAGACCTAACAATTGATTCAATATAATCTTTCCACTTTGTCTGGAAAATGATAGTTTAAGGCACAAAGGAGTTGCTCTTCAAGTTGGAACATCTCTGATTGGGAATAGGATTATCAAATTGTAAGTTGTTACACATTTCTTGCTTTCAATGGAGAAGATAAATGTTTTTTTGTCCTTGTCTTTTGTTGGCATAAGGAATATTTTTCAAGGGAAATTGTTTCAAGACACATTGTGGTAAACATTCACACAAGCATGGTCCCTCATTGACTTTGATGTCTGAGGGTCCAATGGTTCAACTTAAAAGAGAACTGCTATACTAACCACTGATTTGATTTTAGTGGTGAAAGTATGGATAGAACTAATGCCGCTTTTTTTTTTTTTTTTTTTTTTAATCTGATAGCAGAAATGGAGTATTGTGTACCATGATCTATACTTTGAATTTGGCTTTCCTTCAAGACTAGCTGCCACCTAAGAAAAGACCCTAGTCTGTCCTATTATAACCTATAACTGCAGGGAAATTGCACTAATGCTCTTGGAAAAGGTACACATATATAAGGAATGGATTTTTCATTTATTAATCCAACAATTTTTTTAATTTTGATTAAAAATTTATTTAGTCAATAGCCATATTTGAGTAGTTAAGATAATTATTTTTATTGCATGTGCTAAGGTTCCCGTTTTCCAGTCTTCTGAGGATCTCTTTAGTCAGCCTAGCCTAGAAATATACACAATATGGAAGCCATTAATAATGAAAGAAAGATGACTGCCATACTTCAATAGCAGCAGCCATGGGAGAAAAGAGATGCTTCAGTGAGTGCAATCAGGCATGATAAGCAGCACTTATTAGCAGACATGTTAGTTTTAAGGCCCTGAGTTTTCCACATATGCTGGTCTCATGATCCATTAAAGTGTTAGTTGATATAGTAATTGTTTTCAATCTCTGGGTCAAGCAATGTGACCCTAGGCTCAGTGGAAACAGAACATGCAATAACTAAGCAGTAAACAAGAATGAGAGATATCCCTAGACATGGTTAGAGGAATGGGAACAGTCTACCCTCATAGATTAAGTAAAGGATTCAGTTTAAAGGTTACCTTGATTGACAAGCACCTGATGAAGGCCAGAGAGCATAACGGCCAAATTATTGTGATAACATCAAAGGCAAGTACAATAATCTGCAGGTAAATGATGCAAATTAATAATCCGGTAAGTCCTCAGGTTACAATAGTCCTATGATGATTTGTGTTTACAACACAATCTCCATCTTGTTTTCTTGTATGCCATGTTGGATTGTTTTGCATTCACTCTCTTTCATTTGTGTTGTTTGTGGAAACTTTTGCCCTTCATTATGGTTCCCAATCTCTTCTGATGGCAGTACTTTGGAGAAAAAGAAAGCAATTACCATGGAAGTGAAATTATGGTTCTGTTCTGACTTGTGCATCATAGAAATGTAACATATATTCAGTTAAGTAATGTATCATACAAAAATTTGAAAAATACAAATATTAAAATACTGAACAATTTTCAAAGAAGTTAATGCCTTTCTCATGTGTCAGGCAGTTATGAAGTCAGTGTTTGTAATGAATTACTTTAGTAATATAGAGTAATGGATGAACTATGGGAGAAAACTTTATTTTTCATTTATCTATGTTACCATATCCATGATATAATTTAGATGGAACAGAATAGATAAAAGAAAAGGCAAACATGTTTTGTTTTCAATTTTATGCCACTAAGGCAAATGCAACACACACACACACACACACACACACAAGCAAATCAAAAAAAGTACATACAATAATTCTCAATAGGAACTGGAGCTACCAGAGATTTTTCTGTGTTTCTTGAGAAGCCATATTTAGGATTTCTGATTCAAGCAGACTGGATTTATCTGTTATGTCTGTAGTGAAGACATATTCCACAAGCAGGAAACTGAAAGTCCTGGGTTTTTCTCAAATTGAGGATTGCAAGCTAGAGATATTTTCTATATCTGGTGAAGATATATTTCTATATGAAAATGGTGCCATAGGTGTGTAAACTGCACTGTGGCTGGAGGAGACTGATTTTAGCTTCAGCCTGAGCTAAAAAAAGGAACTGCTCAGTTTGACTCCTGAAAGCTGACTGAAGGACTGGCCACTTTTGTCAATCAGCAGCCATCATGGGACCCACATGACTTCATCTCAACAAGAAAGACATGCAATATAATGGGTTGACCAAAAAGTTTGTTTTCTTATTAAGTAGAAAATTTACTTGATGAACTGAACAAAAGTTGTAGTGAATCTAATATAAAACCTTTCTATAAAATATATTGTTGGTAATTTTACTATAAAAATGTATTATTGGTTATTATGAAAATGTACTGTTGATTATTGTTTTGGGGTCCACTCTTTGTCCATAGCTGGGACCCTAACAGGTGCTACCACCCTTGGTCAGTGTGGATCTGGGAACAGCAGCAGTTAAAAAGTGGTTCCACAGTCTTCAACAGTTTCAATCTCCCAATCAAAGGCCTTGATGTTTGATGTAGCTTATCATAGCCAAGACATTAAAAGAATTTTGATATGCACTATAGTGTACAGGAAATTTTGTTAGCAGTATAGAACTGTTTTTTGTTTCTATGTAATATAATTCCTCCAATATGCTAGTGAATGTTGAACAATTATTTCTTCCCAGATGAAGAGGAAACTTGAGGAAACATGTGATTCTACAGAAGGATGTTAAAAATACCATGAATGTGAACTACAAGGACATTTTAAGGAAAATGTAATTAAAAAAGGATACTTGTACTTAAAATCAATAAGAGATAGTTGTAATTTCTGGTATGCATAATGAAGAAGGAGAATTTGACACACACAGGGATTGGTAGTAACTATTTATTTTTCAGCATGTCCATGTCTCTACCGAATGTGGCACAAGTTCAAGGTTTAAAGTGGGTTTAATGGCAATATTGTGCAAAAATTTGAAAAGCCCCCTTTTTTTTCAGACGCCGGACAATAAAGGAAGGATACTGCCTAGGGGAAAACCTCCACCGTCTGGTGCTTAGGCTTAATTATTTTAAAAATTTCCCGAACAGATAGTAAGGAGACAAACATTATTTTGAGCTACAAAAGATAGGAAGTTGTGAAGAGACGTGATTTCACGTCCTGAACAGACTGGCTAGTGGTGACGTTATTGTTACCACTAATAACGCCTTGTCGTAATACCGGGGAGTTAATTTATATATTTTTGGAACGAGACTGACCGTCTGGTTCAGTGGTAGTCAACATGGGCGATGCTACCCACGAGAGGTTGATTTAAGCTTTTAATTGGGCGATAGACTCATTACTAGGTCGCAAGGTCGGGTATAAATGTCTGTTTTACTTCCGCCACTTTGTTGCATTGGCACTTTGAAAACTACTGTTTTGGGCATGTTTGAAAATGACAACAAGAGACAGACAGATGTTGGGTGGGGGGTATGATACGTAAGACGCTTTCCAGACTATCTTTTGCAACAACGTTGCTTAATTACGAGGTTTTATCATTAGATTTTGTGAAATCTGTATCTTTTTAATGAAAATGGAAAGGATTGCTGAATATATTTGTTGCTCTTAATACCAGTTTCCCAAACAACAAATTGAGAGAGAGGTGTGTTGTTACGGAAAACAAGATTCGTGTAAAATCACCAGTACAATATTTGGTAAATTTCTTTTTCAATCCCCAAGCTAAATATCTATTAATATTTTTCGATATCGTGATATTTGCGTATAAATGTACATGCTGAACTCGAATTAAGAATTACAATTATGATAAAACCTGCAGTGAAAGCAGTAAATAGGCCAAAAAGTTATGATTGCGCTACGAAAGAGATTCGCAGTGAATCTAATTACACAAAGCCGGTAATGATGGGCGAATGACCGCGATTAAATCCGTTTTTTTTTCCTGGTCGATAACTCCAAAACGGTAGGTTTTATCATAATTATAATTGTTAATTCAAGTTCAGCATGTACATTTATACGGAAATATGACGATTTCGAAAAATATTAATAGATATTTAGCTTGGGGATTGAAAAACAAATTCACCCAATATTTTAATTTCTATCTGCATATCTGTGATGAGGAATTATTATTTACATTCAGACTAATGTTCTCATCTTTGTTGTTATTAATACAACGTTTCAGCCGTTTTGCCCTTCGACCTTCTTCAGGTATTTGTCTATCGGGTAACCTTCTAGGAATTTCGAACTAAACGTATTTAATATACAGTGGTAGATTGTTCTCGTTCCGCTCTCCATATCTTAGAATATCTCGTCTTGCTCTTTTTTAGTACTGTTCAGTTATTGCTCGCCTTATTTCCACTGAATCTAATCTGTGTTCCCTGACGCTATAACACAATTACTATGTCATTAAAATTACGAACCAATACTTTAATCTATTAGACTACAGCCCTGTAAATTAAATAAAGGGTTAATTTCGAAATTCTCAATATCTGGTGGAGATACATTCCTAAAGGGAAATGGCGCTATCGGCTTGTAAGCTGCACCACGTCGCCGTTGCCTGGTCCGGGCAGAACGAACAACTCGTATGTCTTGACTCCAGGCAGTTACTGACGAACGGGTCACTTTCGTCATTATGAAGTTACGTCACTAAGTGGCCTTCAAGTGACTTCATCTTGATCAAAGGGACATAATCGCCTTTTGTATCCGTACAATGTATAGATGGCCAGAGCCCGGGAGTTAATCTCTCCACTGATATATCTCTAACAGCCAGATTGGGGGAAATTTGTTTTTAATAACCAAGAGAATAACTTTTCATCAGCACCGAGCTAACCTTGAATTTTCACTCGTCACAATGAATGGTTGCATTTTTGTTGCACGTGGTATGTTGGTCCAAAAACACATAAACGATGAAAAACAACAGCAAACAAACAAAACGGAACTTGAGTAAAAAAAAAGAAGTATGTTGCCAAGTTTATTTTCGTTAAAGAAAATATATCTACAAAAATATGGTTACAGTGCACTAGGCAAAAAATAACTCTGCGTGCTCATGTAGAGGTTGAGAAGATCGTTGTCCTGAAAAGGGCAGTTTTGGTAGTCGCTGAAAAGGACGTTTTATTGCATATCATTATTGCTGCTGACGAGGATGGCTGGCCAAAGCTACTGCTGATAACTGGAATCGTGGGCTGGCTGCTGGAACAGATACTACACTTCATCCTTATCATCTAAGTCGTGGAATTATACTTTTTTTTCTTTGCTTTGAGGCCATTTTATATGCCGAATCAATTCTACAGGCGTCGTTGGGTAAGCTTTTTCTTTCGGTTCTTTTAAAAAAAAATGTGGGAATGCCGACATGATACGTCACTCTCAAAAAGAGGCTCCTTGCTTTGAGCATCGTTTGGGACTGAAGTTTACTCCAAACCTCGTGGGACTCATATATACGGTCGATCGTTAAATACGTTGGAAAAATGGTCGCCTCCTTATAAAATATATAAATATAATATAAATTAATAATAAAAAAATTAAAAAAATCTTTTAAAATCATTCATTTTTTTCAGTTATTTTAAAATTTGAATTTTTAACTGTTTCCTCCTCATCAGGGCACAAATCCCAGTGCTGCGTGTGCAAGCACCAGGTGAAGGACAGATTATTAATCCCAGGATTGTCCTGATTCCAAAAAGGTACAATATGTCTTTGTAGCCTTAGTGTGGCGCAAGTTAGAAGGGTTTCAGACACACGGACGGACAGACAGAAATTACCATTTATTTATTTAGATTTTTACAATTTGTGCAACAGTTTACCTTCAATATTAGAATCATGCCTCTCTGTCCCCGCCAAAAGAAATATGACTGTCGCTATTTACTAGAGTACCTACAGGTGGACTTGAATCTATTATAAACTTCTAACGTGTTAGACTTACGGCCAAATCACGTTCAAACACCGGTTCTCGTACGATCACCGAAACGAAGCAACTTCGTGCCTGATCAATACCTAGATGAGTGACCGTTTTGGAATATCAGGTGCAGTTAGCTATTGTCCAGTTCACACTCCTCTCCTGACATTTGAACAGGAAGTTTATCTCTTGTTTCTTGTCTAGGATTGGGCTTCCGGTTTCTTCTATAGTCTTCTCATTCTCTTTCACTCACAGTAACAGCTTGAGTCTTAGTGGCATTATCGCCTTGTTTGGGTGAATTGATAAAAAAAAATGGATGCGTGTGGGTGTGATGTAAGAGATAACGTCTCGGAATTGAAAATCGGAGAGTCGAGCTACACTTCCAGACGGGTGAGTTATAATCACTTACGCGCAAATATCCATTGGAAAGTTATGAATCCGCCTCTTCTACCCCCAGCTATGAGTTAATTAGTACGACCTGTGTCAGTAAATCATTATTGTCTTCCTCTCCTCAAATCTTACAATTTTAAAATATTTTCTAGCTTTAAATAACCTGCAAATGGTTGATAATCCGTAAAAAAAAATCACTTGATCAGTCAAATAGTCATTATTGCAAAATTATTTCCTTATTGAAAAGATTGATCTTTTTCGTCATAACATTTTAAAGAGAGAATTGCATCAGCTTCCATAATTATTATCGATTAAAGTAGATGATGTAACTGTGGAGGGAATTGCTGAGTTCAGTCGTGACTTCACTGAACTTAAAATAAATATGGAGAAATAATTTAGTGATATTATAAACTTGTTGCGGCACTACCTCTAGTTTCTTTAAAGGCAGTAGCAACAATAAATGATAAATGTAAAAAAATGGGAAGACAAATTTAGCAAGGCGATATTTTCTACTTTCGTTTTTATATAACTGAGTAAATACACTGTATGAATGAAAAAAAAACGGGATATTATAAAAGTTAGGAATTATGTTAGTGACACGTGTGTGTGAAAGTTCAGGGAAAGATGAGGAACAGGTCCTGGTGGTGTTGTCACTAAAGCATGCTGAGGGGGGGGGGGAAGCGAAGAGAACGAAAACAGAAATTGTCCCATTTTTATATCTTAACAGTACCCTCAAATGGGTTCTTGTCGAAATTAGTGAAGCAAACTTATAAACTTGAAGATACATAATTGAATCGAAAATTTTTACAATTAATGTTGTGAAAACTGATGTAATATGTCAAGAAGAATTATTAAAACATATTAAGAAAGAAAATCTAACTTAATAGTGCTGGTGTGGAGACACAAAGCGAATCAAACAGGAAGTTAACGCTTCAGAGTCAAAAATGCGAATGAAAAACGTTTGTACGCAGGTAGGCTCAGCGCAAAACTTCCGTTTCTTTCAACTTAAAAAATAAGAAATTCGGATCGCATATTTCAGCCAATCAGAGAACTGCCAGATTGGATATCCGATGGTTCCTGCTCTTATTTCAACAAAGTGTATATATTAATTAGCTTCAGGGTCCTTTTTCAACCTCAGCTACTGTAAGTCACGTCGGCCATTTCTTTGATACTGTAGGCATACAGAAGGCGCTTATCTCTCTTTGGTGGAAGATAAGTCCCGTGGTCACATGACAACCGCTTCATGACGTCACTCCATACGATGATAAGTTTTTAGCCACCCTTAATTACAGCAATTTTGGCTTGTGTAATAATGTATCTTCTTTTTTTTTCAGACAATACCGTGTTAGTATCCACTTACATCTATGAACGATAGTTGACTTATATTTTGCAATTAAAATTCGCGGAAGTAAGGAAATTGGTGAATTTCAACGAAGGCAAATAATAGGATGGCATCAGTGTGACAAGTCAAATAGAGAAATTTGCTAGGTTTTTCCAGGTTAATCATCAAAGGATTAACAATATTGTCAAGAACGTTAATGAAAAAGGCCATTGTCGTGTGGAACAGCGTTCAGGAAAACCAAGCATCGTGTTTGAATGAAAGAAAAGCATGCTGAAGAGGGAAATCATCAGAAACCGTCGTCAGAGCATCAAAGATGTCGTCAGCAGCATGGAAATATCGCTATATGCAGTGAGAAAGACTCTGAAAGAGCTAGGCTATCAAAGAAGAGTTGCAAGAAAGAAGTCCTTGATTTCAGGGGTCAACAGGAATGGAGATACGGACTGAGCGAGAGAATTCGAGAGCAAAGATTATGAATTTTAGCAGTCTGTAATTTGGTCAGATGAAAGTAAATTCTGCCAATATTCGAATTCGAGAGAGGTTTATGTTTGTGGAAATCAGAATGAGACTTGCAACACTGAATGTCTACAGGCGACCGTGAAACATGGAGGGATTGGAGCAATGGTGTGGGGCGCTGTCTGGTTTGGAGGGAAACCTGAGCTGATTCCTGTTGACGAGCAGCTGAATGGTCCAAAATACTGTCAAATATTAGAGAAAGGACAACTCCCACTATTTGAAACCAATCAGATTGACAAGAATATCTATCTTTATCAAGAAGATGGAGCGCCATGTCATACGAACAAAGGTCTGGAAGGATTCGCAAGGAATCAAGTCACTGTCCTGGGTAGCCCAAAGTCCTGACATGAATCCATTAGAGCACGTTTGGGAGCACCTTCACCAACAACTTCGAGGGCGTGTAACCAAAATCAGGTCAGTGGCAACCCTTAAAGAAACATTGCTAAAGGAGTGGCAAAATATGGATCAGACAATTGTTGATAACTTGATCAAATCCATGAAAAATCGAATACAAGCACTGAAACTAGCAAATGGAGGATCTACTCTATACTAGTTCCAAATACTGTTTATTTATGTTGAGTAGGGATTACGTAATTAAATTTTGAAATTGGATGTAGTTTATTTCTCCTGGCTAAAAACTTTTCTTAGGCCACTATACAGTAA
This sequence comes from Acanthosepion pharaonis, assembly GCA_903632075.3. Lineage (NCBI taxonomy): Eukaryota > Metazoa > Mollusca > Cephalopoda > Sepiida > Sepiidae > Acanthosepion > Acanthosepion pharaonis. Next base: position 2,895,169 of record CAHIKZ030004961.1, on the reverse strand, counting down.
TCCAAAGCGGGAGTCGACTTTCAGTTCGTGAATAGCAACCAAACGAGAAGGTTGCTTTCTTCTAACCTGGGCGTTTGGCCCAGGCTGAGGCTAAATCTGCCTCCCCAACTTACAAGCACATCATGCCGTTTCCTTTTGGGATATAGATATATAATATATCTATGTCCCAAAAGGATGTATATAGTTTTGTGTAGGAGGCATGGATCGAGGAATCGGAGAGCCGAGTTCGAATTCCTGTCGAATCCAATGCATATTCCAATACCCTTGGGAAAGTTATGGATCATCTTCTTCCCCAGTTATACCTATATGATATAAATAGCAGGACAGACTATAGCCTTGGATGGAAACTGGTCTAAGAGAAAGACAACTCTGAATTCAAAACCTGCGGAGGGTCATTTGGGGACTTTGTGGCACACGGTGCACCAGGTCTCTGTATTCGGCTCTCCAAAAAGTGTAGTTGGATCTGCACAAAACTTTCACCGCTATAATGAAATCATTATGTGCAGGTTGTCTGGTTGTCAGTTTCTCATTCGTCGTAAAAGAGTTCCCGGCCCGCGTCGTTCAACAACAGGAGCGTCCACGATGGTTTTGTGTATGTCATAGTATATAGAAGTCTCTTTGGGAACAAATGTGGAAATCTGTCCTGGTATTCCCCACATGAAAGCGTTATAATTAAAGGTGACAGAATCGATAAAAGTAACAACGGCTTGAAAGTTTAGAGTGGGGCAATTCTCTCTTTTAGGCGGAAGCATAAAAACTCAAACTCCTGCTCGGGGTGTAACAATAAAAGAAGAAAATGTTTACTTACATACATAAAAAAGGTAAAGGGATATACACAAATATGAGAGAAAGGGAGAAGAAAATTCCTTTAACTTTGTTATGGTGAAACACACCTGTTCTATAGTTTAATAGACTCTCCCACCTAATATAAGTAGGAGTAATAAGAGAAACGATGGTCAGTCGATGTCGGACGACCGGCTGAACGGTTGAACTCTCTGCCTTCGGGCGGGGAGGAACCCGAACGAGGCTACGCCGAAGGGCGGAGTTTCGTTCGGGGATGTAAACCGACCCTGAACCCGTTTATACGGGTTCAAAGGGTATATTTTTGGCCGAGGCCACGGGCTCGGAGATCCCACGTTAAACCGGCCTTGTGCCACATGATACCCTCGTGGGGGGACTAAATACTAGTCGATGTCGGACGACAGTCGAATACGAAAGTAGTCAGTGACCACAACAAGATTACTCTGCGTAATACCTATCAAGTTCCTAACGTTTTGTACGTCGAACCTATTTAGGACCGATTTAGTACAAATACAAGCCTCCACTGCGAAACTAACTCCACAACAAAGTTAAAGGAAGAAAAAGTGTTCATGTAAAAGCTTGCTCAAAAATATTTCTCTGAGCGCCTAAAAGTTCTTTAAGCAAGTAAATTGTTCTTAAGAGGTTAACACTCACATAAGATTTCTTGTTGAGGGGATAACAATCGCACGATCCATTTGTAGTTTGTAGTTGAGTGAGTTCGTAGGTCGACGACAGGAATTTCAAGGTCCTAAGAAGCAGATCCCGAGTAGTTTTAGTAAAGGACCGACTTTCTGTCTTTAGAGCCCAGCATGTTGATTTCTTCCTCGAAATAGGTTCCGAAGATGACAGGTGTTATTGTCGCCGATCTGATGTTATCCCACGATGACAAATACTCACTGCCAAAAATACTAGAAGGCTCAGAAATATCTTAAATTTTTCCCCCCAAAATCGCTTTTTTCCGGTCCTTTTCGTCAGGAAATATATTCTTATCTTACTTATTATAAAACGCAGATTGTGTGTGTGTGTGTGTGGGGGGGGGTGTCTGTAACGTTTATATATTGGATCGGATTTCCTACATTTTTCAACCGATTTCAACAAAACTTCAGAGGACTACATAAAATTACCTTGTGGTGGTTCTAACAGCACCAAAAATGGGAAAAATACAATTTTTTTTGCATAAAATCAATTTGAAAACACGATTAAGAGTCATCGTGAAAATGGAAGGGGGACAACTCACATCGGGTTGTTTGTGTGTGTGGGTTCCTTTAAATATGGGAGCGGATTTCCTATATTTTTCAGCTGATAAAACAAAAATTAACTTTTTTTTTTTTTGGCAGGTAGTGTTTCTTATTCTCTTGCACACTTTTTTCTTTATTTTTATTTTAATAGTCAGAATGCTTTAAAAATTCCATTTACAAGACAATTGTTTATAATAAAATTCTATTCAATCGGTAGAGACTCATAACGATTGAAAACAATGTTTTTGTTTGAGTTTGGGTTTGACCAATACGTAAAAAAAAATAAAAAAAAAAATAATTAAGACATGCGTGTTCGTCAACCTTAAACAATAGTCTTTGTCAATTTTATTTCTTAGTCTTTATGATGGTGGATACTTGATCTATCTCTTACTGTTATATCCCCGGGCAACGGCGGGCTCTACTGCTAGTCTCTAAGAATCAAAAGTTTGGAAGCAGGTTTTGGGAGCAAGGGTCCAACAAGTTGTAAGCTTTACCCCACCGACCTTATGGCACCATGGTCAAGGCAGGGGCGATCAAATTCCTTTTTATATTTTCCAGCTCTCTCGTTCATCAGAAATTTTTTTTTTTTTTTTTTTCTCTGATAAGAATTAAAGTATTGGGAGACGTTTTTGGATGTTGGGGTGTATGTTGGAGCAAAGATCAGAAAAGAGGCTAGAACGTGAATTTGTAAAATATTGTAGTAGTAGTTCTCAAATTAAATTCTGATACAAAGCATGTTTGACATTCTTTTTCCTTTCAGCTATTCTGTTCCATTCTGTCCGTGAGCTACGGTTTTGTTTTTATCACGGATATAACAATGCTCATAACAAGAGAGATTTAAACGGGAGAATAAATATTTCTTTCCCTTGCTCACGTTACAACATATTTTTTAACTAATCAATACGTAGGACTTGATTTTTCTAAATGATAGAAATATTCTTTTCTCTCTCACACAAAACTACAGGAATATTATACACTGCTTTTTTTTCACATAAACAAAAAAGCAAAACACCAAAAAATAAAAAAAAACGAACACACGTAAATTAATCTGATATTTCTTACCAACACTCGTACAGACATTTTTGAACACGAGTAACTTTATTCACTCATCAAATACCAAAATTGTTGTAAATTGTTGTTATATAAAATCACTGTTATTGAATCATATTTCATTTCTCTGCGTTCTTTTAAATCTTTAGCATCCCGATACCACTTTCTTATTAATGTTGAATTTTGTACAAATCTGTGCAAAAAGTAGATCAGCTTCATACATATTTTCTGGAAATCTCAACTTTTAATTGGTCAATAAACACACAAGTGGGCGTTGCAATCCACCCACGTACAAGTCTTTTTCCAGCGTGTGACCAAGTCAAGTTTTCCCACTTTTTTTGAAGGAGCCTACCACGTGAAACATTTCCAAACCAGCAACAAGAACTTTTCTCTTTAAAAATACTCTGATCAAGCTTTCGCACACGTCTTTAGAAAACAAAATTGTAATATTCTGTATATAAAAAAATTATTTGTTGTTCCAAACATATCCTTTTTGTCGTAATTGAATATCGTTATCATTTGATTTTTATTTAAATTTATGTTTGTGGATATTGCATGTTTCATTTACAGCGAAACATTTAAAATATTTACGCAGCCTTCTTAGATCCACTACAAATCTGTTGTGGAATTATCACAGAGGCTGTAGTTCTGCAACACTGGTTACCAAAAACTCTGGGAAAAAAAAATTAAAATATCTGCCCTATATATCCAAAAAGTAATAATCCATTTTGTATTTTTCTTCCTCTACCTCATATTTTGTCGAATCGAATATTAATATTGTGAAACATATTATCACTCCTAACCATTGTCTGAAAATCACTAAAAGAAACCTTCAGTTGTTCCATACCAAAACTGAACCAAACATTCACAGTTTAGAGTTTAGACTCTCAGCACCAGACTTAAGGATCTATGGAACAAAGGAAAGAGTATTTGCGAATAAGAAAATGACGTTAACTGTAAAATTTCGTTCAATATTCATTAAACAAATTGTTTTTTCATAAGTATAAGTAATTATATATTTATCTCATTAATAAAATCAAAAAGTGTATTCGTTGCAACAAAGTATTTTTGAAAGGAACCTTTTGTTTTGTTTAGGTATTTTATTAGAAAGTTTGTGAGACACAACAATCACTATTTGTAGTGATATTACGATAATCTCCAAAGAAGTTGTTGCAGGCGTATGCAGAACGTGTTTTAAGTCGAAAAACACGTGTCTCCTGGTATATTTATCCCACAACAAAAATGGCGGATAATAAATGAGCAAACAAAACCATATATATATATATATATATATATATATATATATATATATATATATATATACAAACGATAAGTATATATTAACAAAACAAAGGTATACATAGACAATAAAAGATTGTTGCATGTGACAAAACAATGAATATGAAAGAGGAAAATATTTAAACTCGTGAAGATGTTGGTGTAGAAGTTCGAGAGAAAAGTAATGGAAAGTGAAAAAAAAAAGGTTCTGGCGTGCGTGCGTGCGTGCGTGCACGCCCCAGCGGGAAAGCGTTCCTCCGCGTTCGGTCTACATCTTACCGTCTAATAGAAATAGAAAAGAGAAGATGACAGAGAATGTCACTTACTATTTATAGGCTTAGGGAGCATAGCGACGTTATTTTTAGGAAAGTAAGAATTTTATTCTGTCCAGATGTACATAAAATTTGTATATATTTCTTTTGTAGGCTGAAAAGAAAAAGAGTCGAACAATGTGGTTGAGATGTGTGTAAACACACACATCTCAACCACACTGTTCGACGGAAATGTACTTGTGTGAAGTGCTCTGTCATCAGGGTCCTGTATAATTTTGGAGTAGAATGTAGCACGCTCTGGATGATATGTCTGGTAGTGTAGAAAATGAGTGTTCAGCGGTTGGTATGAAAATTTTGTTGTCCAATGCTCCACGTTGAATTGATTTTGTTTTGGATGGTCGGGTTTGTTTTGATGTGCGTGGATGATGCTGGTGTACAAAATTTTAATAGAAGCTTCGATTGGGAAAGTTGTTGAGCGATTTTGGTGAAATTTCTATCGAGTGTCGAATACATGTTTGCGAGGACATTTAAAGATACCTGATATTATTGTCGATTTTTTTAACGGAAGATGCAGCTATTTCCATGTATTATTAAATCGTACTTGCATATTTCTTAGTTGTTCATGTTAACATTTTTGAAGAGTGAAGAAGGGCAGTGAGTCACTTTGGGATTATTGCACACTTTATCTGATGAGCCTAGGAGAAACAGTGCTGTTTAAATTTGAAAATGGTGTTGACTTTGTAGCGGACCGTGGCGGTGATGAGTATGTAGAAGAGTACACGTGGGTTAAGATTTTCCTGCTAGCCGGTCCAACTACATGAAAAAGTTGGACTTTAATTAAGTCCAAAGAAAAACAAAGAAAACAAACAAGACCGATAAATATATGTAAACAAATATATGTATTAATAACAAGTACAAGTTATAAATACATGGACAGAGTGCGTGTGGTGAATATTATGTGTGTACGTGTGTTGTGGTGAGTGTTCGTACGTACGTGTATTGTTCTTAGCGTGTTCCCAGAATTTGGGAAACGCTGTATCTGTGAGATCTTACATCTGCGAGGTGGTATAAGGCCGAAAGCCTGAGGAAAGAGAGATCGAGGCGAAGGGTCAGCCAGTATTTATAGCCAGGGGAGAGAGACCCCTGGTGAAGAGTTAAGGAGATGAGGAGGAGCTAACTCCGACAACTTCTGTGGTGTTTGGATCGTATTTTCGCGAGTACTCTTGGAGAAAATGAGCCGTGTTTTGTTTGCTCCAAACTTGTAAGATGAAAATCGTATTTTTCGTCTTGGTGGAAAAAATTTGTGATGTCTGTCGGTTGAGGTAAAGTCAAGCCGCAAGAGTAATGGTGCCTAAGAGAAATAAACGGTCAAACAAAAAGCAGTAGTAATAAGATGCGTTTTGTTAGTCTGTTGACCGTGCAATCGTAGTAGTAATTACAATGGTGATTATGGATTTCTTTGTCCCCCGTGTTGCAAAACATATCTATTTGCTGACTTGGAGAACATCTTGTCCAGATAGTTTTACGTTTCAGAGATTTTAAATTTGAATTTTTCCTCTTTTCATTAGGCTTAATCGCAAATTTTGTAAATGTAAATTATTATTATTATTTTTTAAGTTTTAGTGTCCACCGTAGGTAGAAGGTGGTCGAAGTTTTCTCTTCACATACTCTCAGTTTGAAAAAAAGTGTCTAAACGATGAATGAGTTTGTTTATATACTTTTATGTGTTCTTGTATCCAGGAGAAAATATCACGTCGTGGTCACCAATCTGTTGCAGGCGTATGCTGATCGTGCTTTAGGTTGGAAAACACGTGCCTCCTGGTATATTTATCCCACAACAAAAATGGCAGACTCGAATGCTAGCCTGTGTAATAAATGAACAAAAGTAAGAACACACACACACACACACACACACACACACACACACACACACACACACACATATATATATATATATATATATATATATATATATATACAAACGCTAAGTATGTATTAAGAAAACAAAGGTATACATAGACAATAGAAGATTGTTGCGTGTCAGAAAACAATAAATATGAAAGCCGAAAACATTCAAACTAGTGAAGGTGTTAATGTAGAAATCCTAGAGAAAAGTAATGGAAAGTGAAGAAAAAGCTGCTTGTGCGTGCGCGTGTGTGCGTGCCCCAGTGGGGAAAGCGTTCGACCTACGTCTTATCGTCTAAGAGAAATAGAAAAGAGAGGATGACAGAGAATGTCAAAGCCTATTTATCAGCTTAGGGAGCATCCCCTAGCGAAGTTTTTTTTTTTTTTTTAGGAAAGTAAGGGTAACCCCACAAGTGTAATTATACAACGTATATGTATACAACTGTCTGGTTGATCAGAAATTAAATTACGCAATTTTTTAGCCATTGCGAAAAAAAAGTCTAATTACTTTAAGTCACTAACCTTTTTTTTATATCATTTTTAAGTACTCAGTGATCTTAAAAATGTTGAAAAATATTCTTCGTAATCTAATTTTAGGAATGCTGACTTTAAATTTACTATATTCATCGCTCTTATTTTCTGCTAATGTTGTGTATGGTCGAACATACATTCAAAAATGGGCACGTTACGTAATATTTTATATACATAACAAAAATGAAAAATTATTTTAAAAATCTTGGTGCAAAATGATTTGTATTAAACTTTTCAATTTTTGATTAGTAAATAGTTTTCACTTACTAACAATATCATCAAGAAAGGCGAAAATTAATACCGAATTTTAAAAGAGTTAAAAAAAACTTTATAAATTATTATAATTAAAATTTAAAAAAATGAAAAAAAATCTCTTAAGACAATAGTGTCCTTAGTAAATCTTATTTCTAAAAGCAATTAAAAGCTTTGTCATAGTTTAATTGAATTTTTATTTTACGATTCGAAGCAGATCTTCCGGAAATGGGCAGTAGTTTGAAAAAAAGTTGATTTACATTCTCCAAGGAATTTTGTTTTTTAAATAAATTTATGATGAAAATTTAATTTCTCGAAATTTCATGAAATTAAGTAAGTGTGGGGCAATATATGTAAAAAAATCAATTCATTTGTGAATAAGTCCTGAAAGTTTCATTAAAATCCGATAATTATTTGATTTTTGCAAGAATTTCCAAATCAATGTGTTTTTCAACAGAAAAAAGCGCAAAAACACTAATCATACATATTACGTCGACCGCTGTCGCAAAAAATAAAAAAAATAACCAAAATTTCGAACGAGAAAGGATTGAAAATTTAATAAAAAAATATACTTTTTTGGTCTTTCCTCTGAATAATAACATAAAAAAAAATTGGACGATAAAACTTTGTTTTTATTAAGTTGGGGCATTTTGTCATCGTACTATGCTGTTTTTTCAGCGAAAATGTGGAGGTACCTGAAAAGGTCTCGAACGGAAAGTGGCATAAGGTCGAGTTTAAAGTGGAGGTTTCGCGTTTATATGGGACCAAGGCCCCAAACCGTTTAGTTCTCTCGGCACATCCTTATTGGAAGACACTTCAGGAGTCTGGGTTTAAATCCTAACCCCCTTCCGGTATCACATGAAGAGACAGGACCTCTGGAACCAGACTTAATTTTGTGCCTCAAGTCAAAGCCAAAATGATCTCAAAGCCAATTAAGTGTCTAACTAGAATTCAGACGTTAAAAAAGTTATCTCCATTTTAAAAAAAATAAAAACGCTTTTGTTTGTTCGTACGTAATTTCAGTTAGTTTTTACATTTTTTATTTTATTTCCCAACTTAGTGGGTGATACGGAAATTTTACCCTTAAAATAAGTGGTGGTCACTAAAAAGGTCGAAGCCTATTTGGATGGTGCACAAGCACAACACAATCTTCTTAATTTATTAGGTAATTTTTAAAAAAATAAGAAGCTAGATTATTTTTTAAAAACTTATTCCATTATTAACTTATTCCATATTTGCATAAATTGCATGATTTAATTTTATACGTGATTTTCCAATATCTTTGGGAGGCGGGATATTTTTCACTTTAGTTGCTAAATAAATACATTATTATTTTTTTATTTTTTAGCACCAAAGTTTCAAAATTTGTAATTCTTGAAGTATCAATATTTCTCTGATACAAAATAATTTTACTAATGAATATCCATAAATATATTGTTAAGATAATGTTTTCTGTGAAAGTGAAAGTGTCTTATTCTTAGCTTAGCTTATCAAATAGTTTTTTTTCCAAATATCTGTGATTGATTTCTGTTGATAATATATAATTACTGATATTATTGCATAAAGATAATTCTTCAAGTTGGCAATTATTGTTATATTCTGAAAAAGAAAAGAAGTTTGATTTTAACTTTAAATTATTTACCAAAAACTTAACGAAATTTTATAAATATTTTATTCGTAAATTTTCTTGATTTCCACTAGATTTTTTAAAATTAGATTATATTATTCAACTGTTTTAATTATTTTTTTTTAAATAAGCGTTGGCAATGGAAATTAGACAGGAAAGCTGCTCTTTCGGTTCATACAGAAAGAATTAATTTTTATTTATTAAAAAATTGCTGTGAATTTTAAAACGATATGCAGTTTGTACACATGTTTATTTTTTACATGTATTTATGAATCTGTTTTCTTTTCTGCCATTTTAATGAATCTTTTTTGTGCTTGTGTAACTAAATGCTGATAAAAATTAATTCGTTTATTTTAAAGTTTTAAAAGACATATTGAGTGTTTTGAATTAAACAAATCGTCCGCAGCAGTGTAATATTTTCCGAGGTTAATCATGTGCTGGTCACATCCAACAGAGGGCGTTAGTGAGGAAATTCACGGCCACGAATTTGCTGTTCATTTTTCGTTGGATCTAATTTCACTTTCACTTTTCCACAACAATTCCTGTGTAAATGTACTTTGTTTTTCTCGAAAAGGAAAGATTCAACAAATTTACCAGGATTTTACACTAAGAAATAAGTAAATAAATACTAAAACAGTAAATTCTTTTTACACTTTTTTGGGGAGATTAGCTAAAAAACTGGTTTATCAGATTGACATTAATAATTTACGAAGCAAGTATTAAATAAACGAGAGTGTGAACAGGAAGGAAAAACATGCAACAATGCGAAATGCTTTAACTGGATAATTAAGGTAAAGCAGCAGCCGAAGTAAAGATCATCATCACCCACTCGTACAGTTGAGTGTTGTCCAATAAATCATCATCACCGTTATCATCTAAATAAAAAGGAAAACGCATAAACCAAAGCTTCAGTAAGGCAGCAGTCTACGAGCCAAGCCTGTAAAAAGCTGCCAATGACTGCGATCGTAGACATTACAAGAAGAGTAAAAGTAAAACTTCGTGTAAAGAGAAAACAGTAAGACGTAGGAAGAAAGAAAAAATTACTTGGAGAAAGGAAAGAATCCTTGTGATAGAATTTTAAAATAAAAAATAAACATGGCTATTTCACCCTCTCAGCCACCGGCTAGAGTGGTTCTAATCGCGTGTGGCTCTTTCAACCCTGTAACAAACATGCATCTAAGAATGTTTGGTAAGTTTTCTTTTGACAAAAATTTCTGCTGATGTGAATTCCTGTTTTTCTTCTTTTTTTTGTTTTTAATTTTTTTTTTTATCCTTTTCTTAGAACTTTCCTTGCTTGCTCTTTTTAGTCTAGAGAGAGAGTTTCTACAACAAGATATTTTGTCAAAAATCAAATGTTTAAAAAAATTCCCAGGCAAACAATAAAGATTGATTATGTAACTAAAGAATTCTTTGATTATTGCTATGAAATTAAATTTATTACACTAAAAAACAATTGCCCACGTAGATCTATATTGTGATTCTACATCTGTGTATTGGTACTTTAGTTTTTAGTTTTGTTTACTGTTTACAGTTTCTGTTTAGTTTAAGTCTTACAAAAATAGTCTTTATTTTTCAGAGTTCAAGAAAATTAACTGAGTGGTAAAATAAAATTACACTCCGAATTAGTGCATCGTATATCGTCTTACTTTTTAAAACATTTTTGTGCTGACTATTTAAGAAGTGTTTTGCTTAGCCTTTTACCTTCTTTTTAATTGTCGAAACTAAAAAAAGGCCACGCTATTTTTTAATTTTTAAAAATATTTTTATTGAGTGAAAAAATGGAAATTATTGTCTAAAGACAGAAAAAAAAAGCTACGAATTGTGTACAAAAAACATGTACAGAAATCTTGGAAATTAGCGTTTTTTAATATGGTTACGCAAAAAAAATGAAGAACGTTTGTTTTTCTGGTTTGTGGAGAGTGACACACAAAACTTGAGTACTACTACCAATTTTTAAAAAGTTTTTGCAACTCTAATCAACAGTCGAAAATGATCTAAACTTCATTTTAACGATTTTAAATACCCGTTATTATTGCTTTGCGAAAAATATACTCACTCGTGACTTCATTAAGAAGATTATTTATTTATTATGAAATGTTGCTTTCAATGGAGTCTGCCATCTTCATCCGGACGAACGGAATATGACACAGGGTCGAGTTTAAAATAGGAGTCCCACGCGTATATGGGACTAGGGACAAAAATTGATTAAAGAAGAAGCTCCTTTGGCACTTCCCCCCTCATACGAGGTGGAAGTATGCTTATTGAGTTAGTCAGGTTGACCAGTGTTAGTGTGTTCGATCCTAACTGGGCACCACTTGTAGCCTTGTGCCAAACTAAGCTACAAACTTAGTAATTACAACAACGCTAATCCTTTCTCTTGCGGGAGGTATTGTTTGGTGAAGATGATCTCCTGGGGCTGAGCGCATTATACTTCAATTAGAGTTCTGTTTAGGTTATTGAAGTTATTTTGTTTTTATTAACACATTTTTCACGCCTTATTTTTTTGTTACATTAGCGAAAAATTTTCAAATTTCGCAGTATAAATTTATTGTATAAATTTCTGTTTGTATTCTGAGAATGGCGTAAAAATTAAAATCGAACTTTTAAAAAATTTTTTTTTAATTATTTTTTTAATTTTTTATCATGTACCTGTCAAAATAAGTTTTTTTTTGTAGTTGCATAATCATCTGACAGAATTTTTTTTATTTATTTACTAAACTTAAAAGTTATGCACAATATTGCTTTTTTTTTATGGAATCTTTTGTTAATTTCAAATTATAAATATTTTTGAATCTAGCAGAATCAAAGAAAATTTCGTTTGATGTTTAAAAAATGCAACTTAAATAATTTTAAATTATAATTATTTTTTAATTCATATTCTTAAATTAAATTTAGGTACCTCCACGAAATCAACAAATCAGCATACCATGATGAAAATTGAAAACTTGCTCCAAACGACCAAAACACAATGAAAACAGTTTTATTATCAAAATTTTTAGGAAAGATCAAAGTATTTTCGAATATTTAATTAAATTTTTTTCTCCTTTAACATTCGAAATTTTGATTAAAAAACTTGTTTTTTTTTTTCATCAGCGGATGTGTTTTTGGAAAGTTTAACAGAGCAAATTTTGACGTCTTTGATTACTTTTTTTTTACATCATTTTTTTTTTTTTTTCAGTAAAATAATATGATTGCTATTATTTTGAATTTATTTGATAATTTGATATTTTTTCAACGAGAATTCCGAAAATGAAATTAAATTTAAATAAAAATTTCTTGTGTGTCTGCCGTGACATTTTTTTTTTTTTATTATTTTCTTTTTCCTGATTTTGTTTTTGTTTCATATTTTATCTGCTAGTATTTTTATTACGATAAAAAATGTGTTTGTTAAGTTTCGGTTTAGCACTTCAAATTATTCCAGCATACCAAATCAAATACTAATTATTTAGATTCCCCTTTAAAACTACTAACTAAAAAATCTCATTTTCTGAGAGCTCAACTTTTAATTTGAAAATCAGAAATAAAACGAAAACAATAGAAAAATTATAATTTAAAATAAATTTATTTATTAATTACATATTTCAATTTTCAATCGTTTTTTTTCTGTAGATAAAAAACGGAGTTTAATTTTTAATTCATGAATATATTTCATTTTTCAACATAGGAAGATCTTTTCCGCTAGCAAGTTCGCAGAAAAAATGTCCTTGTTTTTTTTGTCTTTTGGGAGCATAAGATAGGAATAATTCTTGGTTTGTACCAATTTTGAGTGTTTCGTAATTTCACCCTATTTTTCGCTATTTATTTTTTGTGTTACTGCTTTAAACGATTTGTGACAAACACGGAATTACCGCCACCTAACTCAGATTATGAGGCTAGTTAAAAAATTTAAAGAGGGTAAACTTGCGTTTTGTTTGAAATGCTAAATTTGAACAAAATAAAAAATAAGTTCAATTACTCATATCAATTAACTTCAATTAATAATTTACCAATATTTCTTTAACTGGACCACACAATTACTCTCTAGGTTACCTTTGAGTTTCAAATAGACGGGCACGGACGATTATTCATTTTGGAGAAAAATCTACCTAGAACATTCCTAATTCCACCCCTCCCCTTTTAGTAAATATTCAGGAAATTTCTTCTTACCGCTTAATTTAGCCTTTCATTACTGGAAAATTATAAAATATTGTAAAGACAGTAATTCCAGACACCCCTTTTATTTCAACTTACGGCCTGTTTCAAACTCAAGTACTGTATCAAGTCGTTGTTTAGTGTTTGTTTTTTTATTTTATTCTTAAATCAGAGAAATATTATTTTTGTCAGGGAGAAAGATTTGTTTTGCAATTAATTTCATTCATGCAGTAATATTTCTTACTTAATCAAATGTTTTCTGATGTGAATTTAATTGGTACAGTGAACTTCTGCTTTTTTATTGCATCGTTTCCTTTGAAACAGTTACTCCTAGTTATTTATTTTGTGCCAGTGTCAGGAGTTTATTGGTTATATTGTTTTTTCACTTTCAAAAATGAAATTGGAAATTATACCTTAGGTGTCGTATTTAATTGTAGTAAATGTGCTACGAAAGCTATGGGCAGAAAAAAATATAAAAATACATAAAATTACCGATACAACTTATTTACAAAATATTTATCTAAAAAACATACCTTTGCTCTGAAAGTATAAAATTATGTACAAAATATCAGTAGTTGAAGCCATAAAATCACATACAAAATATTTAGATTTTGGCATTTAAACAAAATCAACCAACCAAACAATGAACATGAAAGAACTCTTTCATAGCATTAGGCCATATAATATCCTCCAATTTCTTAAATCAGACAGTATTCCAAAATATAACTTCAACAAAAGTACAACATAAAGTGCACATATATTACCATGTCTAATAGTCATGTCCACACAAACATGTATATGCACAAAAGCTGAGTATCATCTACCATGTATTCAATTGTGAAAGCAGAATAACATATCATGTTTCTATTACTTCAAATCTTCTGAGAAAATTAAATTTTGGCATTAAATAAGTTGATATGTCATTAAACAAACAAGCTGCAAATAAAGCAAATTATTAGTGTTCCTGTTTCAACTTCTAATGATGCATTTTGAACTTGTAGCGTAAGTACCAAATATAGCGTTGGGTTGATTCACTAAATGTAGCAGCAACACCAAATATATAGGTACTACTACTATTTATATTAATGATTCTTTCACGTACAGGATTCAAGAAACAATAACAACAACTCCAATTTGTTAACCAACAAATATATACAGTGTAAGAGAGTTGTCGGAACCGGAGAAGAAGTCTCTTATATCCGGGTTTCTCTTATATCCGGGTTTGGTCTATTTTATATACATTAACACAGGCTCTAAATTGGGACCAGAGAAAATCTCTCTTATATCCGGGTTTCTCTTATATCCGGGTCTCTTATATCCGGGTTACACTGTATTGAATAAAATACAACAACAAGCATGAAATAAAATCGTATTCACAATGTAGATTAAAGAGAAGGCAGTTCTTTCCCTTTGACTGTAGATTGATTGTAATCAACTGTTTGAAGAAAGTTCTCTTGTGAGATAAATGTTCCGAAATAATCGTTAGAGCAAAGTTTGCATGTGAAGAATGAATAACACCAAGAATACAATTGCTTGAAATGTGTTGTGAATAAACTGGTTTGAATCAACAAAGTTCTGGTTGATTGTGCTTGGCGAAAGTTACAGAGAGAAAATGTAAGTTTGTAGTTACGAAATTCTGTGTTTGTGTGTGCGTTAGAGTGTGATGAGCAAGATCGTAGATTTGTGTTGACGGCTTGGATCTTACTGACAACTTGTGAAAAGTTGCCCTATTTAAGGAAAAGAGGTAGGCTCCCACAGAACTGCGGGAAAACTTGATCTTACATTAAAAATATGTGATTGGTTAAAAATTAACCAATCACTACACACGTACTAAACAGAATAGGTAAATATGCTCAGAACCAAAATATTCAACGAAACGACTGCGATGGCTAAATTGTCCTATACAAAGGTAGTAGTAATTTATTAGCCAATCGCAGGCAAATAAAATGACTTGGAGTGTATGTGGGTGTGAAAAACATAGCAACTGCTATAAACTGTTTTTTTAACAGGGGAAAATGTTTTCATTATTATCTGGAGCTTTAACAATGTCTACAATTTTGATAAGTCTTCCCTTTTCGACTTCTCTCATTAAACATTTGAAAACTTATTTCTGTTGGAATTTTTTGCTTGAGTAGTCATTATTATCTACTTTTACATATCTTCCTTACATATTCTTTACATATCTTCACACTGTCACAAGTCTTTGTGACTGAGGGTTTGTGCGTACTGGTCTTGTTCAATGACTGATCATGCCAGATTATGTGTTCTTTCCCATAAACTGTAACTAAGGACTGCGAAGCTATAGTTGCAGTATAAACGACAGTTTTGCTCTGTGGATGTTGAAGAAATGTAAATGTGCAAAGGGTAGTAGCTAGCCACCCGAGAAGATGGGCACAACCAGAAATGAACAGTAAGCAATTACATATAATCAGATGAGTATCCTCATCTTAGTTATTATACTCACTGGCCTTCCTGGATGTACTGTTAACTTGGTATGGTTTCAAGAGATCTCAATATCGTATGCCAGCATTCACAAGGCAATGCCTGAACTTTGGTTCATACCATCCACATCAAGAAAGCAATCTTCCGCTGCCTTTGGCATTGGGTCAAACTCATAAGTGGCATATACCATACACCAACCGGACATAATCAGGTTTAGAAACACTCATCAAGGTAATAGCTATCTTGTAAGCATAACATTAGGTTCACTGAGCAGAGACAGAAGAGTCATGGGCAACAATAAAAAATCTGACATAATCTCTCTAGCATATCTAAAAAATCCCTCTGAAAACGTTCCGGGGTTCTGAGGTTCATACATCAAGACAGTATTTAAAAGAGGTTCAACCACTTGGAACTATTTCTTAATCAAGACCCCTTTGAAGAGAATATAACCAAGAACTCTGTGTATTATATCCCATGCAATTGTGGCAAGGAATACAAACACAATATCAACCACTTTCTAAAAGTAAGGGTAGAAGAACATCAAAAGTCTATAGTTCATGGAGAGACATTGAAATCAGGCATGTCTGATCATGTATAGAAGGAAAAGGGTGGTTATCAACCTCTGTGAAATAAAGTGAACACAATAGAGAACAATACTGGAGGGGAAGATGATTGAAAGAATCAGAAGTTTTAGGCTCAGTAGACCTAGCATAGGGATTAATACCATCTGGGAGCCTTTGATTAAGAAAGGACAGCAACTTATAAATTCTACTGCTTTAAGTACAAGCATTAGGTTTAAGCTTTGAAAATTATAATATTGGATTGTTCAAGTGATGCATGGCCATTTTAAACATTGGTTTTAAAAAATAACATATTTGTTTCCCTTGTATTTGTGAATTCAATCCCCAGGTTGGGTAGTGCAAAAAGTCATATGCTCTGGTGTGGTAAAAGAAACAGTCAAGCGATACAAAGGGGAGAGTATTAACTGATACAAGATTTTTTCTAAGTATGAAAAGCAGAATGAGATTGATCAAGTTTAAAATTCTGAGAAAGTTACCAAGTATGATACGATGTGTATGCCAGATATTTTGAGCCTTTTTCAGAAGAGACATTAATTTCAAAGTATTACAAAACTCTAATCTCCTTCAAATTAGGATCATCTGACTTCAATGCAATTGCTGTAGCAGTCCAGCCACTTTCTGAAGGCTCCATAGAAGTCATCCAAATTGAAGATATACCCAGGGCCCTTGTCACAACCTCTTTCATCTTCTCAATGTCTTCAAAATGATTGCCTCTGGGTGGCGGGGAGGGAGTAATACTGAGAAATGTGGGAAAGGAAAACATTTTAAATATGTACAAACATATGAAACATGAAATAAACACTTTATTCAAATTATATATTAGCTGAATTTTTATTTCACTATATGAGTGGATGCTTTCCCGATATGGATGTCTATGGCCGTCATACCCTCTGCTCCCGCTTCTGCATGCTACTGCCCTGAGGTTTGCAATCAGCTTGGGGAAATAATCAAAAGTTACAGGGAGCAAAATCTGGACTGTAGAGATGGTGAGACAGTTTTGATGCTCTCTCTGTCAACACAAAACTTTATTTCATAGCAAGCTTCCAAATTGTCTTCACTTCCTGATTGCACTCTGTAAACTAGTCAGCTGTGACAAGCAGTGTTTAATAGGGTCTGTTTGAAGAGTTTTACAGTCATGTTCCTCTGTCTGGAATAACAAAAATTGGCAGGTTATCTTATTAGATGTCTACTAATAATATATTAAAATTAGAATAACCTAGACCAGTTATAACTGGCTTTCCTAAAAAGCCTAAAAACTTTGGGAATGTACCTCAGATACCTGAAAATGGCCAAAATATTGTGAATATAACTAATAAGATGGGGATAGAAATATAAATAATGTAGAATTTGATGACCACATTTAAAAAATGTGTTATATTTTGTCAGGATTGAAATACGAGCATAGAATTTTGACATTTTCTTTTTACTTGTTATCCAGAAATTGACAGCTACAAACAGCAGTCCAACTTTTAACATAAACTTCTTATAACTGTTTTCATGTTTTGAAGTTTTCCTGAGCATTCTTTGAGCTGGAAATCTCCTTGGAAACAAACCATTTGAAACACATGTCTGCCTCTACTGCACACTTAATATAAGCTTCAGTGAGTCATGGCTTAGTTTCAGCTGCACTTTTTTGCCAAAATTAAATATGGGATACAGAAAAGATACAATTTTTTTTTTAAAATAACTTTAGTTACTCTTTATTTTCAATTGTTTGATATTAATAAATATTAAAATTTTAATTTCATTTCCATCTAATGTTTAATCTGTTCAGTTATAATTATGCAAATCATCAACATTTTAAGTTACCATTGCTACAAATACTTACAAATATTACATCCTAGATATATTGACTTCACATCCATTTGGCTACCATTTGCTTTTCCTGGCACCATTTCAGTGTTATTGATATTTATGAAGGTTAATCAATAAGGATGCAGCCTGAATGACAATTAACTGAATTTTGATCTGAAAATGTCACTGTATAATATTTGAGCTATGTATTTAATGTTCACCACTGTATTAAGTGCACTGACAAGGAAGGAAATTACATTGAAAAATAAATATTGTGGGGGTAAAATACATGATTTTTCATTAAGCTTAAGATTTAAGATCTATTGATGAAGTTAGGGAAATGCAGATTGTGTTGCACAAATTGGAAGTGCTTATTTATTTTCAAAATCAGTATTTGATATCGCTTTTAACTGGGCTTAAACACTGACCTGTAGCCCTGGTGAGAAATACAAAACTATCTCAGCCACAAGGCAGATCAGGTTCATTCATGTTAATGACTGAGATTGATTATTGCCATTGTTTAAGAATATACAGTTGAAATGATTAACTTATGATTTTGCACCGAATATTTGTGATCATGAATCTCATGACCCATCAGGGCTGTAGGGGCACTGTATGTATTGCAGCCGTAGTAGAAGTGTGTGTCTTAGGCAAGATAACCTGAAGGTGCCCAACCCTCTACTTAAATTCAGAGTTTCCTTCTCCTAGACTGGTTGGCACCCAAGGCTACAGAACCCAGTCTGTCCTGTTGTTTACCCATAGCTGTGAGGATTCATACTTTTCCCAAGAGTATTAGCACATATTAGTGAATGTAATGGATCTGACTGAAATTCAAACTTGGTTCTCTGATTCCTCAATCCGAGCCGCTATCCATTACTTCACTGTGCCTCCTTACACTGAATATTACTCTGCAACAATTCAATAGATTTTAGTAATTTTTCATTATACAAATTGTTCTTCATAGAGATTATTTGTCTAAGTGTAAAAATTTAAATATCTATGAAGTGTTTTAACAGTGGATAGAAAATGTGCTACTGAAATTCAAAATTTTGTTGTGCAATATTGAGGTTCTTGCAGTGCCATCACACGCATAGATATGTGACCCCGTGCAACCTTTTTGCCAGTTTTAGTTCCCTTAGACAATCTGCAGTGACTAATATTCATGGTCACTTATCACTTAATCACCAATATGTTAAAACAAATTAAAACTGAAACAATTTCAATAGGAATAGATAAGTTTGCCTATCATCCGAATCACACTCCTCCCTGGTCTTTTGAACAGGAGTAGAGGTTTATCCCTTGTTTCCTGTTTAAGATTGGGTTTCTGGTTCCTTCCAAAGTTTTCTCATTCACTTTCCCTCCCAGTAACTGTTTGTGTCTTAGTGACATTATTCTCTTGTCTGAGGTGAATTGATTACAAAAAAACAAAAAAACATTGGGTATAGTGAAAAATGCCTTCCAAAAGTAAGCAAATTATGAAGTAAAACTGAAGTACTGAACTGTTATGTAATATCAGTGGTCATATATGGCAGTGAATGCCAGACAATCTACTCAGATGAAAATTTGGTTTGGTTTATTTTACAGTATATCAACGTCAATGGGTTATTTAATTCTGACAAGATTTTTATTGATGGTAATAATTTTTTTCCAAAAAGGATTTCTGCAATATTTTTTCCTAAAATGTTTTGCTGGTAATTTTTTTTCAAAAATGTATTGCTGGTAATATTTCTTTTTTCAAAAATGTATTGCTGGTAATGTTTTTTCTAAAAAAGTATTGCTGGTAGTAATGTATTGCTGGTAATAATTCTTTTTTCAAAAATTTATTGTTGGTAATATTTTTTCTAAAATTGTATTGCTGGTAATAATGTATTGCTGGTAATAATTCTTTTTCCAAAAATTTATTGCTGGTAATATTTTTTCTAAAAAAGTATTGCTGGTAATAATGTATTGCTGGTAATTCTTTTTCCAAAAATTTATTGCTGATAATATTTTTTTCTAAAAAAGTATTGCTGGTAATAATTCTTTTTTCAAAAATTTATTGTTGGTAAAGTTTTTTTACAAAAATTTATTGCTGGTATTAAAACCTATTTTTACATGTTTTGATCCCAGTTTGGGGGTTAACTATTTGTCCATAGCTGGAACCCTAACAGGTGCTACCACACTGGGTTAGAGTGGACCTGGGAACACCAGCAATTAAGAGGTGGTTCCATACTTCTCAAAACCTCCTGATCAGAGGCCTGTTGTATTACCCAGCACAGAACAGATGAAGAGGTGACTTGAGGCAACAGAGGGATGCTGAGAATATCATAGACTGAACATGTGAGCAACTATGAAGTTTTAGAGAAAATGGAAACAAAAAAGACACATATATATAGATCAGAAAGAGATAGCTAAAATTTCTAAGGCATGAGGGCTTGGAAAATTTGACACTCACAGGACATATTGAAGGCAAGAGTTGACAGAGGAAAGTAGCATATAACCTATCTGACGAGCTTGTATAAATGGTTGGCAGAACAGGGATTAGGAGAGATAGCAAAATGACAAAATTTACTAATGGCTACAGAGGATGAGAAGTTGCTTAGAACTATAATTGCCCATTCCCTGAAAGGACATGGCACATAGAAGATGAAGAATTCAGATGATGCATTTTAAAAGTGAACAGAAAACATGGCAACATCACAAATAACGTTATTTGATTCTAAATTTTTAAAAATCATTTCACCCCAGATAAGGCGATAACACCCCTAAGACCCTAAGACGCAAGAGGTTCCTGGGAGTAAAAGAAAATAAGAAGACTTTATTGAGGAGAAAGGTAAAAAAAAAAGAACAGAATTCAAGAAGACAGAAGACCACAACTGATGTTGTATTTAAATTTTTGAAGTGCCAGGGAATCGAGAAACTGAAGGAAAGTTCCAAAAGTGAAAAGAGCAAGAAAAGGACTATTAGAATAGAACTTATGGTTACATAGAGCTATTTCAACAATAAAGTGATTTAACCCAGTAGCCATTCTAATAGTATCCGGTGGAGGTACCCAGCCTGAGAGCTCACTAAAATAACTGCCATGAAAATATTTATCGAAAAGACAGGGAAGCCACATCACAGCAGTGGGAAGTTAATTGAAGTTGAGATGCCTAGGTCAGGACTGATAACATTACAGACCCTTCTATGGATTTTGTTGAGAATCTTGAGATAATTTTTGAAGCCTTTTTTCAATCGTTTCACCCCAGGCAAGGTGATAATGCCGCTAGGATGTAGAAGGTTACAGGGAACAAAATAAGAAATGTTTTGTGTGGATAAGTGATAGAAAAGGACAATAAAAGAACAGTATTCAGGAAGACAGAAAATTGCAATTGATGTTGGATTTAAACTTTTGAAGATTGTATGTAGCATGAAGCAATGAACTTGGAAGAGCTCCAAAAGTGAAAAGTGCAAGAAAAGAAACTAACAGAATAGAACATTTAGCTAATTTACCAGTAAGATGATGAGATCTACTTGCCAATCTATTAATACCACTTAAATTCATGTGGTCAAGGTACAAAGCAGGAAAGCTTTACTAGGACAACAATCAAGATAATTATAATAGGAATTCTTTGAAGTGTAATTTGCATTTTATAAATGTCCAGTTGTTTCTGTAATTGCTTATTACACACATTTAAATGTATAATGTATCAGCCAAACCTTGTTTATATTGGAGAAAAAAAAAGAATTCACTCTTTCTCTCTTGCACAAAATTATGTTGGCACTTAAAGTAGGATAATGGTTTGCAATCTAGTCTCATAAACAATTTATAGTGATGTGAAACTCTACTACCATTGACAATATTCAGTCACCTCCCCACGAGGGTGTCATGTGGCACAAGGCCTTTTTAACGTGGGCAATTCCCAAGCCATTAGGCTCAGCCAAAAAATAGCCCATTTGAACCCGTATAAATGGGTTCTGGGCCGGTTTTACCTCCCCGAAGGAGACTCCACCCTTCGGCGTAGCCCCCTTCGGGTTCCTCCCGCCCGTAGGAAGAGAGTTAAACCGAACAGTCGGTTCAGAGGTGAACGACTGACTCTACTACCATTGACTTATACCATTAGTAGCAGACTGGGTAAATCGCTCACTTTATATATCTTTATTTATGTGCCATGTTCTTTCAGGACATAGGTGATCATGGCTCTCCACCTCCTCCTGTTCCTTGTAGCTCTCAATAAATTTTGTTTTTTTGTTATTTCTCCCAGATCCTGTTCTGCCATCCACTTGCTTAAGCCTGTTATATCATGCGTTGCTTTCCCTTGTCCCTCTTTCCCTTTATCTGCCCTGTGAGTATCAGATTTTCCAAACCCTCCTTTCTCATTACTTGTCCCAGAAATTTCATCTGCTTCTTCCTGATGTTAATTATAAGTTTCCTCTTTGTTTGCATTTTCTCCAAAACTTCATTGTTGTTCACATGTTCGGTCCATAGTATCCTTAGCATCCTTCTGTAGAACCACTGTTGCCTCAAGTCTCTTCTTCATCCTTGCGGAGACTGTCCAACATTCGCTGCTGTAAAGGAGGACAGATATCACATAACAGTTCAGTACTCTTTTCTTTGTTACCAACAAAATCCTCCTGTCTCTTAATACTCTGCCTAGCTTGAGGAATGCATCTTTGGCCATCCCAATGTGTCTTTGGATCTCAGCATTGCACATTCCATCCTGTCAGAACAAATTTCCCGAATGTCATTGTACACATATTATACAAACAGAGAGATTTGGCCTGTTTGCCATTAAATGGTATATGTCAACGAAATGATAGTGGAGTCTTACCACACTGTAAATAGCGTATGATACTAGATTCTGTGTGTGTGTGTGTGTGTGTATAATATATATATATATATATATATGTGTGTATATATATATATATATATATATATATATATATATATATATATATATATATATATATATATATCGGTGTTGGTATTGGCATCTGTCCATCTCGGAAGATGATGGAGTAGCGCTTAGTGCGCTACGAGCCTGGGCAGGATGTATGGAGAACCAGGGCTGCCCAGACATCTAGTTCCCCCTCTCGGCCTTGCCAGCAGAGTCCAAAGGATAGGATGAACCAATATGGTTTGGTACCAGCATGGCTGCAGGAGTTGCCGGGAGGTAGCACAGAGTGCTGCCCATCTGCCTTAGGGGCTCCACTCCAGATTTGTGTAGGGTTTAGTCCTTAGCCTTTTCTTCTCCCAAAGATTTCCACAAGGCACTGAAGCTATTTAACCCATAGGTGGGGTTTGGTTCATGGGCACTAGGGTGTGTCGACACACTGGTGGGCCTGCATGCCGCATGTTAAGGGGGCCAACTCCTCCACCATCCCCAGTAGTTTAGCCCAAGTCCGCAAGGTGCTTGGTTGCCATGTGTCGCCACGAGGTGGTACTACATAGGGTTTGCTGATGGAGAGGCTATATACTGGCAGCGGAAGACTTACGCACATGGCTCACCTTTTTGCATTGCTGCTAGCCTGCGGCGGTAACTGAAAGCGCGAAGTGACAAGCACTGCCTATACAGTCGTTGAGACACACACGCACACACACGTGTGGGTGTGTGTGTGTGTGTGTGTTGTAACCTAGGAAAGTTACTGTATAGAATAATAAAATGAAGGTTGGTAATGATCGATAATACTTAGGACAAGAACACATATAAGGTTTGCCAGTGATGCATAGAAGATGTAGTCAACTGCTAGAAGTGAGTCAAGAGAATTCCACAATGAACTACAGATCAACATTCAGTATTTACTATTGTATTTATGTGAATGGGAACATACCCATTATTGTCTGTAGTTATGCTATAACAATATATATATATATATATATATATATATATATATATATATATATATATATTAAACATATTAGACAGCAAGTATTCATCCAAACAAGTTTGATCAAAGAAAACCTACAAGTTCTGTCTGTTGAATTTTTTTGTTAACTTCTGTCTTCTTAATTCTTATTCTTTTATTGTTCTTACTTCTTAATAATGTTTTTCTTTTTCTTATATTCTTTCACATTCAGTAACCCTCTGCATCCTAGTGGCTTTGTTGCCTTGCAAATGTGAAATGATGAAAAAGAAAAGAATACTTTGATGGCTGCATAAAAAAAAATGATACCTAAGGTTTAAAATGATATTTTAAAAAAGAAAAATCTTTCTTGAAGCTTTCATTTCAGTTAATAGATTAAATTTATTATTTCTTAATAATCAAAATACTTTGCTTTATTTTAAAAACTAATTTAAATTAACAGATGTAAAAAAAAAATATTTTTACCAAGATTTTCTAAAATAAATAATTAAAAAAAAATTTCACTCATTTGTGAATAAGTCCTGAAAATTTCCTTAAAATATGATAATTATTTCAAAGAATTTAAAAAACGTGTTTTTAACACCAAAAAAGACACTAAATTTCCAATACTACTTGTTGGCCCAACAAGAAAACAAGATTTTAGCCAAAATTTCAAATGTGATAGAAAGGATTAAAAAATTTAATAAAACAATCAAAAAGTACTTTGGTCTTTCCTCTTAATAATAATGTAAACATTTTGACAATAAACCTATCAAGTTTGGGGCCTTCTTTCATCATGTTATGCTCTTTTTTATAAAATGTTTGGAGGTACCTAGAAAAGATGAAAGTAACTTTGGAATATGCTTGTTAATGCAATGCTGTCAAACTAATAAGGTCAAAAGACTAAAGCTTTCATGTGTAAAATTATTGTTTATTCAACTCTGGACTTTATCAATTACTATTGTCAAGTAGGTGTGTGGTTTGTTTTTCTTAAAGGGAATTCTTTTTCTTCATTACTGGATGAGTGCTTGTATATTTTCCTGTCATCTGGTTGTCTCATGTATTCACTGAGTTGACCACTAGTTTATATTCTACTGACACGTTGTGAGGTATGAATTTGCACTTAGTGCAAAAGAGGTTATCTTCCTGGTCAACCAGCTGATGCACCTGAGTACAAAATCTATTTTGGTATCAACTGGGATGTGCTCAGTATATATTGGGGTCATTACAGATCAACTTATCAAGATCAAGAAGAGATTTATTAAATACTCATACATAGAATGGACAAAACGTGAGTAAATCAAATACTACTCAAATCCTACTCTAATATGGATACTTGGCATATTTATAAGTAGTCCATTGTTACAGTAGTAGAGAAGAGCAGTAAGTAAGCTGAGTTTTACTCTATGATATTCTCTTTAACTAATAAATAACTAACCTTTCTAATTCTCAGCTATTTCAAACAAAGACAACATTACAACAATGATGTTTGTCAAGTATCCGTGGAGGTGACTTGGTAGTGTTAAGGGGGACTATGATATTGGAGCATTTGTTTATTTGTGTGAGTGCTTTTTGGATTCAGTGACCAATGAAGGAGATTTTCAATGGTTTGCTTGTGTAATTGGATTAATGATTAAAAATAGTTTTGAGTGAGATCAGTGGTGGCGCATAGGATTCCATATCAGTTTACCATATCAAGTTGTTATTTTCTAAGCTTAGCTTAGTATCAGCATAGATGGAGCATCTAGTGCGGATTAAACTCACTACTCAGTACAACCAGACTAGTTTGGCAATCATTACCCCATGCTGAGTTGTCCATATCATATCAAGTTAGGAAGGGCTTATTAATTTGAATTTCCATAGAAGAAAACAACTATAAAACTAGGAAAGTGAAAAAGTTTTCTTTTATTCTAATAATAATTATAGAAGTTTATATAAACTATAATATAATGATAAGAAGGGATGCTGAAAAGTTCTTAGCACAACTAATTGGTCTTCCCATGTAACAAATCTTATATTTGGTCAAAATTTTGTTTGAGGTAGTGTGGAATGTTAGCATATCTCTTCAAGTTACATGTGCTATACTTTTTAGTTGTTGTCGCTGTTGAAAGTCCTCAAGTGATGTGATTTCTGCTATTTGGTACACTTCTTTGTTTGGGATTCTGTAGTGCCAATCCATGAGGTTTGAAGAAGGAGAGTCCCTGCTGAGGCCTACATGCTTCACTCACTCAAAGCTATTTTTAATCATTAATCCAAAAAACCTCTTTGTATACAGTTGACAGTTTAGATACTTCTCAACAAGTTTCATATGAATGTTTGATGAGGCTTTAAAAATATGACTCTAATTTTTAGGTTAATGCTTTGATTTTTGTAGCATATTGCAGTGTTAGGCAAAACTTCCTATACTGAATTTGTTGTAACTGATCCATACAACAAGGTATTTGAAGTATTTAGTATTTACTAAATTTAAATCCTGAAATTTTATGATGGATTCAGGGAAGCTACATTGGTGGGAAAGTGACTGAAGCTAAGATGTCAGGATTGGTAACTTTGCAGATTCTTCTTTGGATTTTATCCAGAATCTTTAAATACATAGCAGAATCACCAGACCAGATGTGACATATTCAATGCATTGATGAATTATAAACGTGTAAGGTAGATTCTGGGGAGAACCAACTTTCGTAGAAGCAGACCTTGCAATTCATGTTGATGTTAAATGTTAAAGAAGGCAAAAAAGATCTCTAAGATGATTAAAAGAGAGTGTAACAATACGATTTCTCACACATTATAAAGAGGTAACTACAAAGATCCTTTTTCCTTTGAGTTAACTTAAGTACCCAAAGCTTTCAGAAAATGTGTCTCCAGTCCATCTTTGAATCAACTTAAGTGTCAGTGTATTTGGGATTTTTGTTTCCAGCAGCCTTTGAATTGGCAAACATAAAATGTTAATGATTTTAGATAATCATAAATGTACAATCTTTTGAATATTTGACCACCCATCTAACTTTGGGCTGCTCTCTAGTTCTGAAACACAAAGGGATGGATAGTGGTGCTGGGACCCCAGCCATTATCCATATAAACAGAGAGAGTCAGAGAAGTAGTTAGGCGACCAATGGCCAGAGAGGAAGGGACCAGCAGAAGTTAGGGAGCAGTTCAGCTGAAGAAAAACATAGCCGGCTGAGTGAGAATTTGTATTGTTGCTATTTCTCAAGCAGAGAGTCTTGAAAAGCAATTGTTATTCTTTGTAAATTCGATTACAGCCAAGTGGACAACTTTGTGCACATAGCTAGTCAGAGGCATAGGCAAACACAGCTGACTTTGGATATTATCAGGTTATGCAGTGACGGATGAGCAGAGCACATCACAAGAGCAGTTTTGTTTTGGAGGCATTGAAATTTTGTGCCCATGTTAACAGCAGATTGCAGGTAATTTTTTAAATCAGCTTCCTATCTGACCTTATTGATCTGATCAGACTTATCATTAAGACAAAAATAAATAGTTCTACCAAATCAGCAATATTATTGGCCTTGATCTGGCATATAAGCTTCAGTAACTTTCCCACCGCTGTAAGGTTGCTTCTTGTTGCCATTTCTCTAAATATTTTCATGGTAATTGTATGGATGAGCTCTTTGCTATGGTACCTAGACTCTTTGAATTTAAGCGCAGTATTAGACTGGTAACGAGGTCTCACCAATTTACAGTTGAGTTGACTCGATGTAACTGTAAATTCTATGCAGTTTCTTTTCTCGCACTTCTTGTCTCCATGCATTCCTACCAAATTTAATCTTCAAAAATGCAGTGTCAATCACTATCTTTGATCTTCCTGATTACTCGTCTTTTGTTCTTGCTCCTAAGGAATGTTTATAAATTAGTTTCTTAGAACATTAATTAGGTATTTTTAATTTTCTTTGTTAATTGCTTAACATTCTTGCTTTCATTTTTCTTAGTCTTCTGTTAATTTCTTTTTAGTATCAAATCATGATTGTTGTCTCACAGGAGGATCTTTTTTCCTTCTAGATATTTTAGGAAACATGATTATGTTAAAGAGGATAAGATAACATTATTTGATTCCTCTATGTTATTATGGTCAAGATTTAGAGGCATCAGTTTGGATTCTAGTTTATTACATAATTCTCATCTTACATTTTAATATTTTAGCACTTTGATATTATGCTTAGTTGCCATTAGTGGTTTATATGAGTAAAAATGTGCTATTTTTTTGGCTGGTGTTGTATCTTCACTATAATTCTGTGATCAGATTCAAATAATTATAAAGTCTGACATCTATGACAAATTGCCTAAGAATGCAACAAAAACAACAAAAATGGTGATTATCTAAAAATTAATTCCATTTTGTAAACTGCTTTATTGCACTAAATTTTCCATATTTATCATTTTAAAAACATTTCCTTGTATTTTCAATCTAGTCTCTGATAAGCAGAAAACATAGGACATAGATGTTTGTTTTTGGTCCATTTAAATTTTTCCAAAAATTGCTAGAAAAAATATAAATTTTCTTGCTTTGTTTATTAAAGTAAAATTAGTTTTTACAATTAGATCCTAAAGTCTTTCACATTTAGAGATAAATAATAAAAATATATAAATTTAAATTCTTTAACCTTCATTTTTCATTTGGATTTTATTCACTAGTTTAAATAGAAGTGCTTAAGTACAGAAACCACATCACTTGAAGATTTTCAGCAGCAGCAACAACTAAAATGGATAGCACAGATAACGGCGAAGAGAAAATAATTAATTAATCAAGATACTGAAATTCCACACCACTTCAAATAAAAGGTTAGGAAGGACTCCCCTCTCCATCCATACTGGAAAAAGGGATAACAGCTACTGGACTTGAGAAACCTGTTTTCTTTAAAAATTGTTTAAGGAGAAAGGTTTTATAAATTTCAACTGAAATCAGTACTTGTTGCTCAGTCAGGGAAACGACTAATATTACCATTAGCATATTGTGTGTATGTGTGTATTTAAATCTGTCTATATGTGTGTGTGTGTGTGTGCATTTCTGCAGCCTGCATCAAGGTGGTGGGCTGCGGCAGACAGGTTACCTGGGTGTGAGGGACTGCAGGACTTTTGCAGGTTTTGGGGAACATTTGTGATGTCATCAGTGATGGAGTGATGATACTTAGAATGTGAGAAGAGTTGGGGCTGGGGTTTGAGTGCAGGGGGGGTGATGGTCTTGCTCGGTCACTTCTACCATATGCATGTGTGTATTCACATGTGCGTACATATGCTCCATTTATTAAACGCAGAAAGAAAAGTAAAAAATTTTCTTAATTTAAGAACTTAGTTGCATAATAGAATTTTAATAAAAAAAAAATTGTATTGTTCTGGCATTATCTGAGGAAGCCTAATTAGTTGTCCTAAACTAATAGTTTATCATTGATAGGATGTTAATTTCAAACCCTGCTTCTTGAGCATGAATGCTGCTCTTTAGACACTTATTGGTCCCTTTATACTTTATAAATGTGTTCAGTGGTCAAAACCACTTGACCACGATAATCACTTATGACACTTGAATAGATTACATGCTATCCCTTACATTTTTTTTCATTTAATTCATGTTGAATATATTACACTACTTTTAAGTCTAATCCTATTATAATTGTGCTTGTCCCTCCCTTTGTTAGTTTGCACAACCCTTATACCCAGCCAATATATCATAGACTATTCCATTTTGACCATGTTGAAAGACTAGATATATCAGAGACACTACATGGTTTCATTAAAAAAAGTGTTTAGTGTCTCCTGTTAATACCTCATAAATAATGGATTATTCCATTTTGATTGGATGAGAGGACAAAGACATCATAGATGCTGCTTGATTTCAGAGAGAAAATGAAAGAAAGAAGGGAAGATAGCCGTGTTTAACGTCTGCTTCAGTGAAATGGAAAAGTTGTCAATTTCAGATCTTTTCATTTGTACCTTTTTACTTCTTAAAATAACAATCAGCATTCATCTTTATGACTGTTATTGCAATATTTAAGTTGTTAAGCTCAAATATTTAACTGCGATAGAAGAATTTCTATGGATATTTACTGTCATAGAACTCACTGTGAGCTTATTTAATCAATAATTGAAAAATTAAGTTTCATCAGAAATATAGGAAAACTATGAAATTTTCAAGGATTAAAACTAGTATAAATAATTTTTTAACAAATATTAATTAACTTCCATTTCTTTTATCTTGGAAAAAATCATAATATTGAAAGAAATAGTAAATAAAAATGTATTAGATCAGAATTGCTTATTATGTAATCAGTCAATATCAGGCAATGCTTGGTAAGTAATGGTATTGATAAACTTGTTGCTAGGCAAGCCAGTAATGTTGCCAAATATAAACCTGGATGAAGTTAAGCCATATGATTAACAGGTGGGCATTGATGATTACACAAGAAGGGGAATTATAAATGTGTTTCTGCTTCTGAGCTGTAAGCGTTCATTTATTAGACAGTTGATATCATAGTGATTGTTTTAAATTCTTTATAGGTTTGCTTGCTTATCATTTTTTTATGTGAAGATGTGCATTGTTTCACTATTGAGGTAATCCATTGCAGCTGCAGTTTTTACACAGAAGAAAACATTATTTATGATTGCATCACTTATTTCAAATATATTTGTTCCATTTTTTCAAGCATTGTATAATAATCACTAATAAAATTAAGTCATTTATTTTAAATTTTGGATACAATAAAGCTTATTTTTCTTATGTGCCATGTCCGATCAGGATATGCTACATAAGAAACATGGCTCTCCACAACTTCCTGTTCTTTGTAGAGCTTAGTAATGTTTGCTTTTTTGCTATCTGTCTTAATTCCTGTTTTGCCAACCATTTATACCATCTTGTTAGGTAGGTTATTTTCTCCTTTATTCTATCCCTCTCATCATCAATATGTCCCATGAATGTTCCCTAGAAATTTCAACTCTTTCTAACTGCTTCTCTTTTATCATTATTAATTCAAAAAGTCAATCTAAAATGTACTATAAAGCTACTAAGATTTATTAGATTTGAATTGTAATCTTTGCACCTCTACAGCCTATCTACCTGATATCCTAAGGGAACTAGTCATTCTACTAGGATTTATTATTGGTGGGTGTAATCTTAATTATATAAGATATGCAGGTGATACTGTGTTGATGACTAACTCGGAAAGTAAACTACAGGACTTCTTCGACAGAGTGGTAGAAGAAAGAGAGAGAAAAAAAAAACAAAAACCAACAATTGCAAGAAGACAGAAAGTATTGCCATCAGCAAGAAAACAAGCCCAAGATATGAGTTACAAATTGGAGATATAAACATCAAGCAGAAATTTAAGTATCTGCGAAGTCTTTTAACAGAGGATGGCAAATATGACACTAAGATCCGTACATGCATTTGACTAGCAAAAAAGAGCATTGAAAAGCTAAGTTAGGTTCTGAGAAAGGGAAAAATTTTGTTAGAAATAAAGAAAAGTGTGCCGGGTTGCTATGTGATATTCATCCTTTTATATGACAGTGAATGTTGGACAATCTCCTCATAGATGGGAAGAAAACTAGAGGCAACAGAAATGTGGTTCTACAAAAGATACTAAAAATTCCATGAACTAAGTGTGTAAGCAACAGTCTTTAAGTCTTAAAGAAAATGGCAACAGAAAGAACACTATTAATCAGAATCAGGAAGAAATAGCTAAAATTCCTTGGACACATAATGAGGAAAGAGGGCTTGGGAAAACTTAATCATCATGTGGCATATTGAAGGCAAGAGAGATAATGGAAGGCAGCGAGACATTTATCTGATAAGCTTATGTAAATGTATGGTGGAAGAATTTTGGGCTTTGTTATTTGGCTATAAGAAAACCTAAATAAATAAAAAAAAAATTTACAAATATGAAATCTTTTAGGACTATTTTCCACAGGAAATTATATTTCCATTCAAGTGGTATTTACACCTAAACAAACACATCTTAAAACATTATTATACTTAATTTTTCTCTTGTAATTTTTAAAAAAGTTCTATTATGAGATAATGAAATCATCAGAATTCCAAAATGGAGGTTCATTTAAAAAGTTATTTATTTATCATTTGGAGTCAGTTATTTTCCTCAAATTTGGAAGTGAAAATTTATTTTTTCTGTTTTTGCAGTGTGATTTGAAGTTTGCTAAAATGGAGTTTATGATTATCATTTTAATTCTGATACATATCTTCACATATTTTCTCTTCTCCGTAAAAACATGCCTGGATTTGTACATCTATGCAGTAAAGGAAAGTAACATTTATTGCTTAAGAACTTAAGCAATCTTTTATAGATGTGAATTGTCATTTTGTATAATTTGAAAAAAGCAATTCTGCTGGATAATTAAATTTTGCCAATTGCAACTATTTGATCAATAAAAGCAATAGAAAAGTTTGATTGGAACATAAAAGTCAATTTTGTATCAGTGATCTAACAATTCTTTTTACCTTGTTTCCTTTGGGTTCAAATGTTTTGTCAATTCAATGAAGAATTGTACAGATTAACTTTAAACCTCATTTACAATACCCTTAAATGTCCAAGGTTAAAAACAGTATATATGATGTAATTATATTTTTTATATATTTTTCTACTTTTATGTATAAGATATTTGGTGGCCAAAATGTTGATCAGTTTATTTAGTAAAAGTAAATCAATTTAAAAAATTTTCAACACTGATTTTATTGAAGAATGAATTTATGAACTTGTGCCACTGTTTGCAGACATTTTTCAGATTGCTTCTTTATTAGATTCACCTTCTGTTTTTTTTTTTTTTTCCTTTATTGAAAAGGAACTGTTCTTGATACTTTTTGCAATCTTCCAGGGAATTGAAATTTTTGGCAAAGTTTAACAGTGTGTCAAAAAGATGATTTTCCTCTTATTGTATACTCCCTCAGTAATTTTTATTATTATAAAAAGCAATTTTTAGAATTTCAATAAAACTGGGACATATGAAA
>CAHIKZ030004961.1:2855000-2857500 GCA_903632075.3 Acanthosepion pharaonis | reverse complement strand
CAAGGGAGCTGCTTTTGGCCAAGTGTGTGGGCTTTTTCGTCACGCAGTATTGTCCACCAAAAACAAATTCATGTGAATGACCTTGTCAAACTCTCTTTAATTCACAGCCATCTCCACCACCGCCAACAGGAGTGAGAAAGGGAATAGGGAGAGAGGACAACAATCCCAATGTTCGGATTCGAGCAGGTGCTGACAGCTGAAACAGATTTTTTTTCTTAAGCACTACTACTTTGTGGAACAGGCTCCACTATATTTGTTTCCCAGAGTACATGATCTCTTTAGGTCAAATTTCAGTCTGTCAGTCATCATTCCTCCTGTTGTTCTTCCTAGCTTCTCTTCCATTCATATCACACACCTCATTCTACATTACTATTTTGTTGACTGTAGTCTTTTACATTGAGTGGCTCACGAACCTTGTATTTTATTGAACTTTTCATAAAAAAAGAAAAATATTAAATTACAGCAGTAATTATTGCTTCTTTTTTTTCCATTTCCACTAGAATTTGTTGTGTCAATAAATATATAATCATTAGCAAGAATAAGAATTTTGATGTATTTGTTTAATCAATCCTGCCTGAGATATAATTGATTATATAAACTGCTAATCTCTGAATTAACATAACTTCTTAGGAAAGATAATGGACTGGATTCCCATCATTTTTTCCACAATTTAAAATTCAGAGTTCTTCTGTTTTCTGGTTACTGCTCAAGTTTACAGAATCCAGTTTATGCTGCTATTTAATCCATATCTGGGGAAATAAAAGAGATGGATTACTACCTTTCTCAAATGCAGCAGACGTGGCTGAAATTTGTACTCAGGTTGTTGATTCCACTTTCTATGTCAGTAATTATTATGCTACTTGCTTTTCCCCAGTTTAATTATATATATTAATTAAAGTACATATATAATTAAATACATTTTCTCTTGTAATGGTTA
Source organism: Acanthosepion pharaonis (assembly GCA_903632075.3). Taxonomy (NCBI): domain Eukaryota; kingdom Metazoa; phylum Mollusca; class Cephalopoda; order Sepiida; family Sepiidae; genus Acanthosepion; species Acanthosepion pharaonis. Next base: position 2,856,563 of record CAHIKZ030004961.1, on the reverse strand, counting down.
ATATATTCTTAATAGTATTTCATGTAAGTATATTTAATTTGAAATATATGGAAGATGTGATCTACAAATCTACATATCAACCTAATACCAAATAACAAAATGGGAAAACTCCTAAGTGACAAACTTTCTCAAAACAACTTCTTCAGACTAATAATGTTTTATTGATGGAGTCAATCATATATATATATATATATATATATATATATTTTGTCTGGAAAAATGAAGTCAAAATGATTACAATTGAAAGAAATGAGGAAAAAGATATATATATATATATATATATATATATATATATATATATATATATATATTATAAATGATTTAAAATATGTTTTTTTCCGCTACACAGTTCTAACCATGTTTCAAAAATAGAAGCTAAAAGCCCCGAATTTAATTTTGCAATTAAATTAAAAGCATTAGTTCCATTTCATCCTCAAGCGAATTTTGGAGTAACGTTTAAAAAATTACTGGGTTTTAAAGACACAGCTAAAATCACGTTTCCATGGTTACAGAATAGTCTACTTCAATTGGACAAGGGATGTCTAGGTTTTCCTTATGACAGTATCATTGTATCAGTTATTAGCTACAATTTGGTAAGGGGTAGGGATGTATTTTTCAATGAAAATTGACATCCATTGAATGCATGTCTGGATTTTTTTTTTTAAATTATTGTTAACGGTAAAAAAATTCTTACAGCATTTTTTTTTCCATTTATAAATTTAAAGATTTTCGGGGGTGTTCAGATCATAATACTTTTTATTTAACTACGATTTGAAATATTCTCATTTTTAATTTTTATTATACTATATTCTTTTTAAGAACAGTTAAATGTATTAGAATCCACTATATTATGTAGGATTATTTTAACATCAAGTTTAAGTTTGTATATGAGGTGTCATTTTTTCTTTTTTTTTTTATGAAAAATTTATGATTGACGGCAAAAATGGTTACTTAATTTCACTGATTTAGTAAACTTTTATTTTATATATAAACCTAGTAATATATTGTTTCTCATGTAAGTACAAAGGACATGGGTCATTCAAAAGCTTACATCTTATGGCATTTCATATTAATTTTATTTTACTATAGGTGTTTTTATTGGATTCTTTTAAGTGCGTGTAGTACTAATTAAAAGAAGTTTAGGTTAGAATTCATTTTATTTAACTACAATTTTAATTACAATTTTAAAATTACAACTTTAAAATTTTAAAATATTTTCATTGTTAGTTTTAATAGACTATATTACTTTATAACAGAAGGAAAATTACTCATAGTAAGTAAAATTATTTTTCCATATCAAAGTATATGTAAATTACGATTTTTAAACTTTTATAATTAAATATTATTTAAGTAATATTTATGGCACTTACTACAAAACTAGCTAAGTCATTTCTCAGATTTAGTAAACTTTATTTATTAATTTATTTATTTATTTTAAATACATATAACCTAAGTGATAAAGTTTCATATGTATGTACAAAGAACATGGGTCGTACACTACCCTACATCCTCTAGCTTTTGTTATAATTTCATTTTTCAGTAGGTGTTTTATTGGATTCATTT